>JAMKCH010052991.1:0-10093 GCA_023653785.1 Ophioderma brevispina
AATCAAAATGCGCGTGGCCTACCGGAAACAATGTTGTTTCTTGCCTTATCCTTTACGGTATCACTAAATGAAATCGGTAAATCCCGCCATTTTCATTACCGACATCGGCCATTCAAGACATTTAGGTCATTCATCTAATCCACTTTGGGGATGTTTTTCGTTCATTAAAAACAAATACAACTCTGGCAAAATCTCAATTATTTTGCAAATTGACATTACAGTTGTTATTATCGTCAAGGTTAATTATTGAATTCTGGAGATATTTCGTGAAATAATTATTGTCTATTTTAGTCAGTTATAGTACGCCCACGACTGTGCCGCTTACTAATTCACTATTCAGAGCAAGGGAAATTGTGTATGCCCTCGGGTCTTTATTAAATTTTCATTGACTTTAATTAGCCCGACAGAAACCTTCTTCTTGTTAATATTCTTCCTTCTTTCTTTGTTTAAAGAAATCTAATCAACACCATGAGTATGACGCAATGTCGAAGAGGAATATGAAGATTTCTCCAATGGAGAAGGAAATCGTGAATAGTCACGCATTACGCCCCGATACGGATCTCCTTTCATCAAGTGCCTTACACTCCAATCGGAATCTTCTCGTAAAAGACTTTGCTTCTACAAATCAACACACGGGAGAGATCTCAAACAATACATTTCGTTTGATGAAATTTAAGAGATTACCGCATCAAGAACAACGCCTCTTTGCAAATAAGCCTGACGAATTCCGTCAAGTCCAACACTGCCTTCCTCCATTGGATTGCCTACGCGGTATCAAGTTTAAATTAGGATGGCACTATGAACAGATACTTAGAGCTCAAGGGTTCATTACCACAACTACCGGTGTAAACACGGACAAACAGTATCCTTCGCGCGACGACGACCACGATGACATCCGTCGAAATGAACTTGATGATCTCCCTCCACTGTCGCCCACGTCGTCGATGACATCAACTGGTTCTATTTCTGACGATTCAGAGCTATAAAATGATAGAACGTTTGATCACAACAGACGAGTCCATGCAGTACTAATATGCAATACAGATTGTTATTGTGTAGAGACTGTAAGAGCACGATTATATTAAATTTATTTTTATACAAAATAGAAAGGAATAGATTTAAATTCGTAAAGAAATTAATGGTTTCAGAAAATTTATTACAAAAATCACAATCTGGTGAATCTTTACGTTTTATCCTTAACAAAAAAAAATAATTAAATGCAATAGCATTATGGAAAATTTTGGAGTAGAATGTTCGTAATCGAGTATCAATAGAACACTTAGAATTTCTCAAATGAATTTCATTCCAGTCCAAGTCCTGCGGATCATCAACCTCATTTTCTCAGAAGCTTTCATAACTTTTTAAGAAATGGAGGTTTGATTTTTGATTTGATTTCACCTTTTTAGGAGCTTCATGCGTAACTGCTTGTATTTATTTGCCCCTAAGTTATAATTTGTGAATACAAATAGTTGTCTTGTTATTGTCAAATCTGTTGTTTTCTTAAATTTGTTTGTTTTTCGGCCTTTTATTCCTTTATGATTTTTGGGTGATTTTTCCCTTTTGATTTTCTGTAATTCTTTTAATTGTTTTTTGCTTGTTGTTCTTGATATATGAATAATAAAAGCACAAAGCACTTGGTTACCCTGTGCAAAAGATAAAAAATGTAAAGAAATTAGTTAAATGACAAGCGTTTTGCTTCGTTTTAAAGTTCAGTTGTTGAATTTATGGTCCATCTTATATAGTTCTTAAAATAGAGTTGCTCAACCTATTGTGTGTTTGCATTGGCCAATGGCGACAAAGGTTTTTGTTTACTAAAAATCAATGAAATATTGTTTTTTATTGTCAACAGGGAAACATAAATCCACTTCCATGCCAAAATATCGAGGGTTTAGTGCAAGAAGACCACATCTGCAATAGCTGCCATTTGTCAGTTGTGTTCTTAGTAAGGGTTATACCTGCCCAATCTAACATGTGGCAGCTATTGCAGATGGGGCTTTTTGCCCTAAACCCTCGATATAATGAATACAAATCTTGCTTTGTGTTTTTTCTCGTGCACCAAAATATTCCTTACTAATCACTGCATCCCCGAGATTGCAAAACATTTTGTCATGAATAATAATTCAATCTCATTATTTTGCTAATTTTTAGTGTTTTAACACCTCTTCATTGCTTGTTAAATATTCTTCCAAAGGCACGGATGACGTCAAATTCTGAGATGGCGTCAGAGAATTGTATCGGAACGGCAGTCGCACTGCACTGAGTCTGAGTGGGGCTGTATAAGTATGACGTTTAGTATACCTTATGGCACTTTTTACTCAACAAGTAATACAAAACAGGGGATTTATCTTAAATGAGAAAACATTTTGAGGTAATTTTGGATGTAAATGTGAAATAAGAACAGAATGACTGTTGTCAAAGTTTTTGTCTTTAGGCAAGAATTTTTAAGGAGGGGAAGAAAACTTGAAAAAGATGATTCATTGCTCACGGTATAGACCGTATTCAATATGACGTCAGCCACCAGACATGCTGGCGGACAAGATGCATACATTCCAGGACTACAATACCTTAAGCTGTTAATCGATCCATGTTTAGTGATTGCGCAGGGATCATTGACAGGTGAATGTATTGTAGTACTGGAATGCGTCTATCTTGTCCACCAACATGACCACGTGGGGCTATTGAATACGGTTTTCTATAGAGTAAAACAAGGAGGTCTTTGGGTAACAAGTAGAATTTGGAATATTAGAGAGCTTCATTTACAATTGTGCTTAAGACCGTTTCTTTATACTTTACGTGTACCTGAAGATTTTTATAAGGTAATATTTTCCTGGACTAAAAAATCTTAGCCACCTTTTATGTATAGGTATTTATTCATCTTAATGAACAAAGGAAGAAAAAGTACATTGGTTTCATGGAATTACGTCTGTATTTCAGTACTATAGTGACCATGGTGACGTACTTCTAAAATGTAAAACGACGGACGGGTTAGAAATGGTTGAAATCTTGATTCTCAAAAATGTATAAAGGCGATCGAGAACTTCAATTTGAACCAAAGATTTTGAATAGCGCTAATATACCAAAGAATCAGGTGAAAACGCAAATGAAAATCATGATGAATAACCCAAAATATTATTAATAGAACTATGTGTAATGAATCGAATATTGTTGAGCAGAATAAATGGATCAATAATTGGCTTTCACTGTTAAAACAAATTAACACCGTCGAGTTTTTCTATGTGTTGGTTTGGTCCATTAAAATAGGTTTAATATTTCGGTTACCAACACAAACCGAACCCCGGTAACGAATATGGCACGCTCCACGTATCAAATCATGGCGAGTGTTCACGCGTGTATTATCGAGTTACCCGCTAGATGTCGAGTTTACAGCGCTGGCTATCCAGTTTGAAACTATATGTGCCGAGTTTCATAAATCAGTCCAGAATAAATCATGCTCCAGAATAAAATCATGCAGAGTTGGACATGAGTTTTCAAAGTGCAATCTGGACATGATTTTTTTTCTAACATGAGCAAATCGAACATGATTTTTTTTCAACATGAGCAAAACGACATGATTTTTCTCAACTGAGCAAACTCGACATGATTGTTTTACACCTACACCAAAAAATCATGTCGCGTTGAGTTTTCTAATGTTGAGAAAAAATCACGTCGAGATTTGAAATGGACATGATTTTATGTCAAAACTCACCATATAGAGAGCACAACTCGATGTATAGGGGTCAAACTGGACAGATAGACGCTGTAAACCTCGGCATATAACGCTGCACACTAGACATATGGCGAGGAAAACTGATAACAGCGCGTGAATGACATCGCGGGAAAAACTCGCCAGTTTGATACGTGGAGCGTGCCATAACGACCAACATTATAAAAATAGCAGTTTATTTTTTGATTAAATCAATGAACAAACAGATTTAGCATCCCTGAAATTATTATAATTCTTTTAAAAAGACACGGACAACAAAAGTCAAATTTCATAATTAATACTAAAATAAACAACAAATCTTACTGAGAACCGTAATTTTTGCTGCCCCATTACATCCCAGCAAGAAAGACCATTTCAGACCTAACGATGCTAGTTAATGGAATGTTAATTAACTGTAATGTTGGACCTGTTTTCATGTCTTTATTAGAATAAATATGAAATTAATGGAGTTTCGTTGAAAACACAAGTAAACCACATTATTAAACATTACAGGAGATATTTTGCCTGTTTACTTGTTTGGTAAGGCTGATTTTTTATGAATAAGTATAAAATGTAGAAACAAAAGATTAAAAATACAGTGTGTCCAACAAAAACATGTACAGTACATAAGAATATTTTGTATCATAATAAAAGTAAGTTCAACCAGCCCTCGACATGAAATCACCCAAAACGTGTTATATGTAAAAATGACTGATGTGAAAAAATTGTACCAAAATCCTTAAACTGCTGTTCAAATACCCCCTTTTCCTTCAGGCTAAGGACATAGTTCGTATTAGGGTTACTTGTGAACTAAGTTCATGGTGATATGTTCAAAAGAGACTGATCAATCAAGTAGTGTGGCGATATACACCCTAGATATCATAAATAACTCACACTGTAAGAATCCTTCCATAAAAAGTGGTAAAAATATTTTATTCTAACTTTATGAGCAACATTGTAGTAGGTACATATTAAAGTGTTCATAGAATGCTTTTAAATCAAACATCAGGTTGAGAATTTATCACAGACAAAAACAAACAAAATGCAAACAAAATGGAGATATGTGTAGTCGTGATACTGTTAAGGCACATAATGTTTTAAGCAGTAGCAAACTTGATACTTGAATACTTTCATGTTTGCCTAGTTTTCATGGGAGTACATTTTCTAAACAAATTGGCATTCAAAGATCCGGTGATGGCGATCAAGACGTTTTTTTTTAATACCATACATTTCATGATGAAATGGGTGTAGATTTATTAAAGCAATATTAGCACATTTTTTTGAAGAGCGCCCCCAATTTTTCAAAAAAATTGAGATTTTTACACGGTTGCATTGGTAACTGGCTAGTAAACCATACCTGTGAATGGTTAAGCTCGAAAATGTCTGTGTCTCACAAACGAAGGAATTTTGTAATTAGAATAATTATTATCGGGATCCCGATAATAATTCAACGGCTGCTGGAAACGGCCTTCCAATGTGAAATAGCCGGGAAATAGCGCCATGTACGTGTCTACGCTCATCCATTAGTTTTTTTTTATTGGTTCAGGCAAATCAAGTTAGAGGTTATTTTCTCGAGGTGGCACTATTTCATCGACGGACATAAACTTAGCATTTCCAGCTCTGCCGTTAAGTACAATCTAGGATCCCAATTCTAATTACAAAAATCGCTCATTTTATGATAAATACGCATTTTTGAGCATTCTCGTTCGCAGGTGTAGTTTTCGAGACAATACCAACATAGCTGTGCAAAAATATTTAAAATTGGGGGCGCTCTTCAAAAAATGTGCTAATATTGCTTTAAGGTGTTTGACGTGTGACCTATTTACTCGCAAGCTGTTTTTGTCCTTGAGCATTCAATTTAGCACTCAGTGAGAAGGCGAAGGTAAGGATTTGCGTTTTGAGGTGTAGAGATACCACGGATAATTTATTTGGCGTTTATGCGACGAAAAAACCCTGTTTTACGGCGGGCGGACCATTTATGTAGGGTTGGTCGGGCAATTTTTTTCCTCTGGAGGTTAAAATTGGCCTAAAATAGCCCCAAAATCTGAAAAACAAATCTTGAGAAATAGTGAACAATTTTACATGATTTTGGCAAAACTAAAAAAATCTTCCAAAACACAAAATCTGGGTCGGTCGGGCCCGTAAAGCACGTTCTTTTCGTCGCCAAGATTTAAAACAATAAACAATCGACCCAATCAAATTAAAGTCACACATCCTCTACGCTCACATTCACTCTTTCTTGCAACCCAACGAGGCGTCAAAATTCTTTAAAAGTGCCAAATTTCAGTTATTTAGGTATTTAATGAAAACAATACGTCGGTGTTATTTTTCTATGTCATACGTTGATCTGATGAAAACTATAAACTGAATTGCATAGCCTCAAAGCTTATTTGAAATTAAGCTATTGACCGAAATATGGTCAGATTGAACGATTCCTTCTCGCATCCAAGGAAATTTTAATCACGGTACATTATATTCGCATTTATAACGTTTGAATATTAGATACGCTTAACACAACAAACAGACAGTTTCCTATTATATTGGCAGTTGCTTCTAAGCTGGATTGCTTTACATTCATGTGGAAAATTACCCTTAGTGAAGTTGGATTTATTTAGAAAGATGCAGTTAATATTTAATATTTCAAAAGGGCGTGCTTGCATAGCTACGGAACTGTAAAATTGACGTCATCTCTTTTTATTCCCTTTTGACGCAGTTTCCGTAATTACAAAGAGTTATGGGCAATAATACCCTGTAACTATGGATTAATCACATCCATGCATCCTTAAACAAGGTATTTTGTCTCCCAAAATCTCGCAGAAGAAGGGAGAAGGAACATGAGGAAGGGCAAAGGAGCTTGTGGATGGTATAGTTCAATTCGTTAACATTCGAAAGGTTCCCTTGACATCGGCTTACGTTTGTTGTAAAGAGACACGATGACATTTCTAGATAATCGATCCCCTATTTTTAACCAGTAATTTACACTTGACTGTTTGAAGTGAATAAGCTGAAAACCCCCTTTTATGGTTAGGCTGAATAGGCCTACGTGTGGAGCACGAGAGAAAATTCATGCAGCATTTCTATAGGGTCCTTGCACAGAGCTAAATTATATTGAATGGACTTTTTGTTTGTCCTCCAGATCAACCAAGCATGAGAAGAATACAATACATGCACCTGGTTCACCTGAAAGTTTCAACTTCTGCAGGTGACTCCTTTGTATTCTCTGCATGCTTGGGTTGTTCTGGAGGCAGGTCTGGCCAAGATTACCCATTGACCTGCCGTGCAAGCGCCCTATAGGATCCTTTCACGTGAGGCAAATTGTATTGAATGGACTTAAGTTTTTGTTTGCCATCCATATCATGCAAATTACAATACAAGCACCTGGTTCACCTGAAAGTTTCAACTTCTGCAGGTGACTCCTTTGTATTCTCTGCATGCTTGGGTTGTTCTGGAGGCAGGTCTGGCCAAATTAAACTATTGACCTCCCGTGAAATCGCCCTCGGGCTAGCAGACAAGGTAACAAAATCACGTTCAGTTTCCGTTTCCACTTATTTCTTTAAAAAAAAATCTCTAAACGTTCTTTGTAGATGCTCTACAACCAATCAACTGCAAATTCATAGAAATTTGCATCCTTATCCTCATAAAATCTCCCCGTGTTCCTTTCATATGCTATTTATTGAAATATTGGCAATAAATCATTTATTACCATTTATCAAAATGGTGGGAATTGCCTTAGCTTGTTCATTAACTTTGGAGTAAACCTAAATAAAATGTGCATTTCAGTTGTTGGCGCAGGGAAACATTTTACAAATTACCCTGACGTCACTGTAAACAGCTTGTACACACATCGGCGTCGGAAGCATTTTTACTTTGGGACGTACCGCTGTGGTGGGGCGCCTACCTATTTTCCATTCCGGGGGCGAACATTATTATGAATTTGGGTAACTGTAATCACATACGCTAAGGCATATTTAAGGTGATGGGTACGGGAGGGGTGTACCCCTTCCACGCGAAGCGTAAGCGCGGAACCCTTACTATGTTTAGTTTTCCAATCACATTTCTCGTAAAAATTTGATACCAAACAGTTAAGGGGTAAGGCTTTATTTGAACGAACCATAAGTCAATTGATCTTGGAGAGTTCATATGAAGCGCCATGGGTGAATGTGGGAGGGTGGCCCCTTTTGAGCGAAGCGCGGAACCCTTGCAATATTCATTTTCCAAAGCACGTTTTGCGTGAAAATTTGATGGAAATAATTTTAAATCTTCCGGTTATATAAGATCAACGGTCTTAAAAAGTAAAATTGAGTTAATGGGTAAGGTTTTATTTGAACAAACCATTTCTTCTTGCGTATGAGGCAGTAGCTAATGTGTTGAATTTGGTGGAGCCAGCTCACTGTTGATTGGTTGGGGTTTGGGAAGTCTATATCTACCGGTGGACGAAAGGTAGGGCACTCACTGAGAATGTGATCCGCAGTCAATGATGGAGAGCCACATTGGCAGGCTGGAGATGGTCGCAGCCCCATATCGATGAATATTGCTGTTGAAACGACCGACTCCTGTGCGAATCCTGTTTAAGGTTACCCATTCCTTACGTGGAAGATTGCTACCAGGTGGGAGTTCTGTCATAGGTGTGATAGTGAATTGGTCTGTCTGGTCTTGGGGTATCTAGCCAGGCAGTGTTCCATGTCTGTAGGATGTTGAATGGGGAGCTGGAGAGTTTAGCAGCGTGTAGAAAGGTCGACGAGAGCGCAGTACACATTGTGACGTCCTATACACGAATCCGATTTTACACATTCCAACACCTCACTGGCAGCCATAGCTGTGGTGCATCCTGCTTGAATTCACCCAATTGTGCAGATTAAGTGTAGCTTTTGAATTATACTTAATCAAGCGTGGTACAGACGTACAAAAGATTTGGGTAGGTTTTGGGGTGGAGGCCCCCCAGTAATGGCGGATCAATTCTGACCATCATTTGGCTGGTCGGATTCGTCTATATATTGTACAATTTCTATTTTGAGGCACGTCCAGTCAATAAATATACTTACAAAGGTATTTGCAGTTCGTCCTGTTTTCAGTTAGTCATAGGTGGAGCTATGTTGATATTAACCCCACACTTGAACGTTGATGTGCAATACAATACTGTGTGTAGTGATCGTTTGATAGTTCGTAACACTTATCTTTATACCCAATTTCTGGAAAATACTCTCTATTCCATGTTCCTCAGGAAAAAAATTACATTAGAATATATAAAAAGAGATTAGAAGTCGTAATAACACGGATCCCTCATCAATGCAAAAAACGTGTTTGAAAATGGTGCAATTAGTGTTTAGAGATTTTAACATGTTTAATCCTAAAACCACTTGGCATCAAATGTATAAACACCTAGTCACATACATAAACTGTTAGATTTTGACACATGCTTAGATATAAGGTGTTTAGATATTAATTCAGACATTTCAAAAGTAGAAACCGTGGTGCAAAATTGTGTGAGAAGAGTGTTAATTTTCCTAAAAACTGTTTTTGCAGTGATCTTGAAAGCTTTTCTTACTTTATCTTAAAGGTACGTTTCCGATCGATTTTGATATCAGATGAAAATGCGTATTTTTCTCATTGTTGTCCTGAAATTGAGCCCTCAAATCCATTCATTCTCACGATATACAACCCCGTTTAATGGTTAACCCTCAAAATTAGCACAGTATGAATAGGCTTTGCAATATTGATTATTAATTACCATCAAAAACGCAAACGTTTCCAACGGTACTTGATAGGGCGTAAGTGTAGTGCAGGCTCTCATATCCAGTGGAGAACACCATAGACATAAATCTGAACAGGCACCTTTAAGACTTCTTTAAAGGGCTTACTCGAGCTTTCGAAATTTATTTTTGGTGTATATTAAGTCAATAGAAATAAAGGAGGTACCTAAAATGACCTTCGTGAAAAAAAACACTTTCCCGAAAGGAGTTTTGCACGAAATTTAAACCACACGTGAAGGTGGAAGGGTCATAAGACAACACTAATCAGCAATAAAAAATGAATTGATTAGTTTGGCTCTAAATTAGGGGCAAAACATTGTTTTCAAAACACAAAAAGGGAAAAAAAAGACGGCAAATTTCCAATGGCTTGCGCGTACATCAACCACTTTGATAAACTTTATTCTATATTGATATCTACTTTAGAAGACCTCAATTACATATATTTAACACAAAAGGAGGTTTTAGCAAATCCCCTGTACACTGTAAAAGCAGTGTTTGAAAGTGAAGGGCAAGGCTGTAGGGTGGTTTTTAGAGGGTTAATGTTTAGCAATTAAAACAATTTGTGTTTAGAAATATGAAAACGTGGTGTTTGGAAATTAAAACATTGGGTTGTTTAGAAATTAAACAGTTGGTGTTTAGA
>JAMKCH010052994.1:0-12931 GCA_023653785.1 Ophioderma brevispina
CATTCCTATTGTAAGTGATGCATCTGAAAACGGAGACAGGTCCTTGCCCTCAAATGATACATTTGATGATAACTACCATATATATCATGCTGCTCAACAAATAAGGAATGCCCTTAAAAACCTTATGAGTTCTAGACCATCCCAAGATTCTGATGCAGGCCATCCAAGTGAAACTGGAGTGTCATCAACATCATCGAACCTTGATGATGGAATTGGAGATACAGGTATAAGTTTGAAAGATGCCAGCGGATGTCACAGCAGGCGAACCAAGCAACAATCTGTGTCATTCAAGCTAATTCCCAATTTACCAATCACTGACTGGACAGGGATTCTCTCACACAAACAAAACAAGCAAGAGCTTCTCAGAGTTTTATTTGAGTGTTGGGAAACGTATGGGGGCTCTTGGATATCGCCTGAAATTACCCTGTATCTTGCTGGAGGCTTCTCCGACAGATTGAAGTCCATCGCTTTGACAACTACAGAAGTAGTTGCAATACCAGAATTGAGTAGCAGTCTTGAAGAAGGAGACACACGAGTGCTTCTACATGCCATGTATGCTGCCCAAAATGGAGCTACGCATGTGGTAATCAGAGCTAACGATACAGATATTGTAGTCATTAGCATGTTTTTCTTTGGAAACTTGCCAATTTGGGTGTAGAGGAGCTTCATATACAAATGAACGAACATTATCTTCCCACCCATTCCTTGTGCAAAGTATTTGGACAGAATGAAATAGCTATGCTTCCGCTTGTCCATGCACTGAGTGGAAGTGACACTACAAGTTTCCTGTATAACAAAGGGAAAAAACTGTTCTAAGTGCAGAAAATATCTGAAAGAGCAACTAGCTTCTCTGTGTCTAGAAATTCAATGTGACCTGTCAAATGACGTCATAAATAGAGCAGTGGAAGTTGCAAAGGACTTGATCCTGGTACTGTATGGAAAGCGTGCAGGGGATTATGCTTCCGTGAATCAGCTTCGAGCAAACCTCTATGGCCGCTCCGTAGATCTACGTTGTTTGCCTCCTACAGATGATGCATACAGACACCATGTCTTAAGAGCATTATTGCAAACAGCAGTATGGGTTAGAGCCCACCAGTCAAAGCCAGATTTGCCCAACATTTATGAATTTGGTTGGAGAAAGGAGAATGATGTAGTTGTGCCAATCCTGATGACAGAACCTTCCGCACCCAAGGATCTTAAAGAATCAGCCTACTGCTCGTGCGGAGGGAGGGGTTTCAGAGGATGTCCTTGCAAAGATATTGGCACATGTGCGCTGTTTTGTTCTTGTGGAGGGAAGCCCCAAACATTTCGTCTTGTCGTGCATGAAGACTACGTGCAAATAATTGACTTTGCTACATCTAGTCCCTGAAAAGGTACCACACCTGTGTATAATGGAGTTAACATTTATCCCTTTGTGAATTCAAATTCCCATATTTGTGACCTAATTTGTGATCTGGTTTGAAGTTACGTTAGAAGGCCAAAGTATAATCAAATTCAAGAGATTTCTCATTAATATCTTCTGGGTTGTATAGGAAAGTTATGAGAATGGTAATGATATAAGGAATGAATATCTGCAATCCATTAGTTAGTTTCCCATTTTAAAAACCAAATAATTACCTTCCTTTGCATAAAGAAAATTCAAGGTTTGAATGTGAGGAAATGACTCCTTAATGCAATTATTTGTAACGTTTCCCCTTTAATGCCATTCGTGTTATCAATTGTTACATTTGCCATTATAAGTTATGATGTACCTAATACCATGAAATTTGTTTTACTATAGAATTTACTGATCATTTGTTGGTTCTGAACGAATTACTTCTTTGAATTCTTTATTAATCAATCTGGTTTTGCTGGCGATGTTTTTATGAGAAGGCAATATTGTGGTGTCGTCATCAAACAAGATAAAACTGAGTACTTTTAATGCATTAATAATATTATTTACATAAAGTATAAATAATGACGGACCCAGAATTGAACCAAGTGGTACACCACATAGTCCATGACTGATTATTTACATAATGTTTTCTATTATTTAAATAATTTTTGAACCAAGTATAAACAACTCCAAATACTAAATCCACATGTATACTATGCACTGATCTCTATAAACAGGATTGGCTGCGCACCAGCAACTTGTATTAATGGGTTGAAGCAGTCGGCGGACATCTTGTCCAAAACCAATAGCATTCCAGAGACACCGGTTTAAAAAATCTGGTCAAGAGGTTCAATATACAATTGCCACAATTGTCCGAGTCATAACAATTTATATACAAGGTGTTACGACGTCCCGTAGACGTCAAAGGACAGAAATACATTTAATCACTAACAAATGAGCCTTGTGCACAAGTGATCTGAATTTCAAAATATAACACAGATTTATTGATTTAATCAGATTGGTTTATTATTTATTTATTTTGACTTATTTAGCCTGGATAGATCATTCAGTGATTAGACACTGCTTTCCGATGATGCCCAGGGATCCAGAACGAATTGGGACAGCCAGGGGTTCTCACCCTACTCTTATCGAAACTGGCTGCGATTTCATATACAGGCTTGATTCTCCATGTATATGGGACCGACGGCTTTACGTCCCCTCCGAAGGACGGGGTATTCTCATGGTTCGTTTGCCCAACTCCAGATGAACCACGGGGAGAGCGGAATTCTAGTTTTAATCAATACTATCTTACATCAAATCCAGCATTTAGTACCCAATTAAACCCCAGCAAGTTGGCCCCGCCGGGGCTCGAACCGGGACCTTCGGCGCCAAAGGCTAATACCCCTAACCAGTGGTGCCACGCTCTCCCTGGTTAAGAATTGGTATGTCCAAAGACAAAATTCATAACAACTTACATAATTTCTAGCTACTTGTTCTGGCGGCTGCTGGGCAAATCTAACTCTCCAAACTCTGCATTCTATTTGATTTACACAAGTTCCCCAGTCTTAAAATAGATATTACCACAGCATCATCCATAAACATAGCCTAATACTAGCTGTCCAATTGGATTTCACATAACTTAATCATCTGACTTGCATCACTTCACATTTAATAACATCATGGGGGAATTCCCCAAATTTTGGAAATTTTTTCTTAAAGATACAACCATTGACTCAGTTTCTAGTTTAGCATTCCGGGAATCCCCTCATCTCTTCTTGATTGTAAATAACATAACGGTGCCGTTTCAAACAACACTAGGGGAATTCCCCTTTCTCTTTTCATCATAAGTATTTTTCCCGTGGAAAATCGTTTCTCAAAAATAAAATGTGAGGGTAATAAAACAAAGGCTATTTTTCAAGATGGACGACATCCTCATCTAAGAAAATGGTATATTTCTTATATATAACCTAGCTAAGATATTATTGGTGTAAAAATAAGCGTTTTCTGGGGGGTCAATGAGTTCGATAAAGCTATGTCAAAACGCCAAGACGGTTTATGGTAGAAACCGAAGACTTAATGTAGGCCTATTAACAATGAATATCACCGACTCGTACTCATTGATATGAAAGCCACAACTGTCAAATACGGGTCAAACAGGGTGTATACGTGGGAATCAACTTCGGCTGACCCATTTTACGCTCCCACTAGCATCTGTACTGCTCGGTCACATCGCCACCTATTCCTTATCCGCATCGCAATTGGCCGGCTATTCTTCGACATGCGCTACGTCATGGGACTCCCCACCGTCCAACGCTGTGTTAAAGTCTGAACAAGGGAATAAAAAAACGGTTTTAAACGGTACCCTAGATATCGCAAAATCGACGAATCAGTTGTTGATCTGATGTTAGAAATGAGATTTCCTCACAAAAAACACCCCTTAGCTCACTAGTTTTTTGAGTGCCTGGAGTGTGGCATGACTTGGCAGCAGCAATCGATATTGATCCAGCTTATAAGGTAAGAAAATGCTTGTATATCGTATTTTCTCACGTTTTTTCGTCTTTTTAAAAAGTAACCTATATTATAACTTAGTCAGCTTACTATACATTTATTTAGGATATTTTGGTGCGTAATCGTTACGATCGGCCATATTTTGTCCACTAGAGCCATTGTACCGCATGTACAAAAAATCCGAATCAATACCAAGGGGGTGAAACGCATTCCAAACCCCAGTCGTCCGTGCTGGCTCTGACCTTTTGAATAATGCACGGAAATAAATTATCAGTTTGGGTGCTTGTAATACACACATAATTTCAATTCCGATACAAACCACCACCAAAATTATCAGTTGTTGGATGTTTGGGTGCTATTGGGTGTTAAATTCTTGTCCTACCCATGGCCCACAACGAATGAAATGACATCAGTCATCTTGATTGAAATAAACCGCCTAAATGAATACCTCTTTTCACCTAGCCGCGCATTGCAAATTATGGGACAAAAGAGTATCTGAGCCAATGATCCAGGTGCACACTATTTTACACCTGGCCACCTTTAACACAATACATTAATTTTGTATCACTACCGATTATTGGATATGCAAAGCGGCACCTTCTTCCACATACTGTGGAAGAAGCGGAGGAGCCATTGCTTTCTATTGTTGGCACTCTAGGTTTTCTTTGTCGGCAAAACATGCGAGACGGTGAATTCTCTAAAGATTACGTACGTTTTGCCTCTATCTATATAGAACCTCTTTGATCAATACTATCTGACCTGTGTGTACGTGGAGTTTCCGCGCTCAGCCATTAAGATTTGGTGGATGACAGTGTGCATATATTCCTGAAAGCCAGGTGTATTTTAAGCTTATTTTGCTTTTTACTGGCGGATTACCACACACGTGCATTTCCCCCGGTGTAGAAGTACCCATTGTCCTGCGTATTCATATTCCGGGACAATGGTGAACATAAGGGCAATCGATTCACGTTGACCTCTTTACTCAACATTAGTCTCACGCTATATTCCGTTATCGTCTATGGGAGCCCCGGACTATGGCTCCCACCGACTAATCTGCTTTCACACCGGCTCGGGGCGAAAATTTGAGTACGAATTACTACCCTCCAAGAAATCGCTAAATTATGCAAACTTTATAGGAAGAAGTTGATATGTTATAAAAGAAGTCTTGCGAACAAACTCTGCTAGTCTCATTTTCTGAAACGCAAGGTAACTAGAGATCCAAGCCCAGTATATACAGGAATTGTTCTATACAAGTCTATGGGCATGCGTATGTGGTGTGCACCTAAATGGAGTGGCGTGTTTTTCTTGTGCTTAATGTCATGATCTGTTGTCTACTGAATAAAAGCACGCCGGAGTGGTTTTATTATAAACTCGTCCTGTTTATCCATAAGGACGCTAACAAGATTTGGGCTATTTTTCCTGTGAGGACTAATTTATATTAAAGCTTTTAAACTGCAATAGTCCTTTTTTTAATCTTGGGGGCGCACTGAAATTTTAAACTACTTTGTTCTCCAGGTAGACAAGGATGGGTTAAGAGAGGGCGCACTGTGTTTCCAATTGGCAGTTTCTCTTTAGTATTGATTTTAAAAATATACACTCCAAGTTTGGGAATAATTTGCCTGATAACATATAAACTATTAGAATATATCCTCAAGAGTTTCATCTTTAGGTGTTAAATGAATGTCGACCTGTAAAATTTTGGAATTCTTCGCCTCTCAATTTGTGTGGTTTTTTGCTTGCATTGTCATGTCGACACAAATCAATTTTTTTCACCTGGGTTTTTGCTAAATGCCTTTATAACGGGAACTCTAAGGAACTTTATTTATAATTTTTAATATTATTTTTATTATTTGTAAAATATTTTTTAGTAGGAAAAGAGTGAAGGGTAAGGAAGTTTTGAGAGAACGATGTGTAAAGAACAAGCATGTTCTCCAGGCATGGTCTCCCCATGTACGGTCGATCCACATTCCTCCGTGTAATCATAGCGATTATATGCCTGACTGATTAAAGCTATATAATCCCTCGTTGTAACCCTTAACAACCCCTTTCCCCTGTCATGAATTGTACCTGCCAACTTTGTATTTTTTTAGCCTGTCCGGGGGGGGGGGGTGGATGGCCCGATGTTCGATACTACGAGGTGGGATTTGGAGGTTGCCAGGATCCTGTGGAGCTCTATAGAAAAATAGGGCTTATATCCCTAAATCTGCATTAATATGCATGATTGATTCCTCTAAAACTGCTGTAAAATTCATTCAATTTTGACCATACGGCAAGAAGACAATCATTTAAAGCAAATTTTGTTCTGCGAACTCGTAGAAGAAATTTGGAGAAGAATGCATTTGAAAAATTGCATTTTCGCGCCATTTCAAAAATCCACTAGATGCTTGACGAACGTTATTTATTCAAATTTAGTTCTCTATTCTCATGTATATGGGATATTGTCACGCATAGTGGATCTACACGAGGCCAAGCACGAAAAAGTATCCAAAGCACAAAGAGGACCTACGGCGCTCATGCAACACAACGTAGGCCTATACCGACGTATTGACAGGATCTGGCTCATATCGCACCATATTTTGCTCACATTTCCTTTCAAGTACCTGATTTGTCAGAGTTGATCGCATTTTTTTCGTGAAGCTAACGTATGAGATTCGTTTTATGGGTGGGGCCTTTTGCAGAAACCGTTTAGCCACAGTTATTGACAAGGAAAAATGACCGTATCATGAGCCTTAACACCATGAGCAATAGGCCATACATGTTTTTCTGGGCAATATAGAGTGCCTATTTTCCGAGTGACGCCAAATAAATCCGACCTTCCCCGATAAAGTGCTAATTTTCCGAGGGATGTCAATAAATCCGATCCTCCCCCCCCCCCCGGTTTCATCTCACTGATCTTTCATCGGCTGTTTGCGTATAGAACAGTTAACATCCTAATCGGCACTTCTTTTGCCTGCGAATCAATTCCTGCGAATCGTTATGCCCGTAGTATTAAAATTCTAAAAAGTTCCAATTGCCCAGTGTGTAACAGTCGGCCGACCTATTTCAAGAAAACAGGCCCTAACATGTTACAACAGCAGGGTATCTAGAGATCAGTGGTTCATTCTTGGTCTTCTTGACCGCCACCAACTGTCGAGGAGGCGGGTCGTCTGTCGCCCTCTGGCACCCTCTGTGCACCAATTATATAGGAATTTTCCTACAGGAAACATAGGTGAGATTATGACAGCCGCCACGTAAAGAACATGTGCATACTAACATTTACATTTAACATTTGTTGTATGTAGTTGATTTAGTTGACAATTTTATTTTTAAACAAGTTCTCTTTGTGGCTTCAGGTTTCAGATGTATGGAGAGCAGGGACGAAAATTTAAGAACTGGGCAACTACTTATTCTTGCAAACTGAGCTTTATTTCGAACCCACATCGACAGAAAAATTGCTGCAGGTAAGCAGTAAAAGCAGCAGGTTATGTAATTTATTATCATCATAATAGTATATTCGGTGGATCGAATCCCATGATTTATGACACGCTACTAGACAGTGTATTGAAAATCACACACATATCTCCCAAGTAGCTGCTATGCTTATTCATTTAGTGTTGATCATACAATACATGCATACATCTAGCTCAGGCTCCAGTCCAGATGAGTCAGTGTCACCACAGGTGAATGATCCTAATAGCTCGTTCACGTAGCGTTGCACCGTCGTCCGTACCTACCTCCGACAACGCTACGTGCACTGTCTCTATTGAAAACCGGAGATGGGTGCGCAGCCGATCCGATGCGGAATTAAGCAAATCCAGAATCGGGATAAATACAGCCTATTGAAAAATATTACTTTGATGTAGTCCTAAATTATTTTATATGTAGACGCACGTTGTTTCCTTGACTGATTTTCCATCATGGCTAAAATCTGATGATTTTGAAACGGTATTTTCGTAACCGTTAAAATCCCAATTTAAACATAACAGTCGCCCCACTAGATCGCCCCTGGATTGTTCCCGGTTTATTTTCTTTAGAATAGGCACGAGCACGCTTATTTTCGCTGATTACCAATAATTACGAACATACATCCGGAAGTCAGGAAGTGGGAGGACGACTGGTTAGCTTCAATTTTTCGATCACTTCGTGTCCTTTTAGGGCCCACATTTCACGGATGTAAGCTGAGATGTGCACCGTTTGTATTTTTAAAATCTGAGCTAGAAGGGATGCTAAGACATCAGAGTTTTCATATATGCAGGATTTGTGTGATAGAGACCGTAAGTCTACCAAAATTCTTGACTTTGTGCCCAATATGGTGGACTGTGGATCCCGTTTTTTTACTATATGCCTACAGGCTTGTAGGGAAGATATAGGGGCCTATCGTAGCGGAAAGCCAGAGATACCTCCCAAGATAGAACTATTTTCTATACAAAGTCTATGGGAAGGCGTAATAGGGTGTGCACCCTAAATGGGGTGGCGTGTTGTCTTGTTCCTTGTGCTTAATGTCATGATTCCGTTGTCACTCCTTACGAATAAAAGCATACTCCGGATGGTTTTATTAAAAAATCGTCCTGTTTTCCCATAAGGACGCTGATTTGGGCTTAATTATTTCCGGTGAGACTAATTTATATTATATTAACGCTTAACTCGCAAAAATAATCATTTTTTTAATCTGGGGGCCACTGCAATTTTTTAACTACTTTAGTTTCTGCCAAAGGTAACAAGGATGGGTATAAATGGGGCTACTGTTTTCCAAATGTGCAATTGTCTCTTTTATTAAAAGTATTGATTTTAAAATAATACTCGCAACGGTTTGGGAAATTTGCTGATAACATATAACGATTCAGAATTATCCCAAAAGTTTCATCTTAGGTGTTAAAAAATGAATGTCACCTGTAAATTTTGGAATCATTTTTCCTTTCTTCGCCTCTCAATTGTGTGGTTTTTTGCTTTGCATTGTCATGTCGACAAAAAGCATTTTTTTCTACCTGGGGACCTGGGGTTTGCTAAATGCCTTTATACGGAACTCTAAAGAACTTTATGTCTATTTTTAATATTATATATTATTATTTGTAAAACATTTTTAGTAGGAAAAGAGTGAAGGGTAAGGAAGTTTTTACGAGAACGATGTGTAAAGAACAAGCATGTTCTCCAGGCATGGTCTCCCCATGGTACTGGTCGATCATTCCTCCGTGTAATCATAGCGATTATAATGCCTGACTGAATAAAGCCTCTATAATCCCTCGTTGAACCCCTTACAACCCCACCCCCCCCTTTTCCCCCTGGTCCATGATGTATCTCCAACCTTTGTATTTTTTTAAGCCTGTCCGGGGGTGGTGGGGGGGGAGGCCTATTTGATACTAAGTTGGGGGGATTTTATGGAGGTTGCAGGCTCCTGTGAGCTCTATGGAAAAAAGCCGTAAATCTCCTGCATTAATATGCCTGATTTATTCCTCCAAAACTGGCTTGATGAATTCGATTCAATTTTTACCATACGGCAAGAAGACATCATTAAAGCAATTTTGTTCTGCTGCGAACGTCGTAGAAGAAATTTGGAAAGAAATCATTTGAAAATGCAATTTTCGCGCCATTCAAAAATCCCTAACTGCTGATAACGTTTTTAATTCCATTTAGTCTCATTCCTCCATGTTTTATGGGATCCTAACCTACCACCACGCCTAATTGACTCCACGCGTCCAAGCACGACGTATACAACCTCACAAGAGACTACGACACGCTGCGCTCATGTGTGCAACACAACGTAGGCCCTATACCCGAACGTATTTACAATGATCTGTCTTCATTCGCACTCATATTTGCTCAAATTTCCTTTCCAAACCTGATTTGTCATATTTATCGCATGCTTTTTTCGTGAAGCTTAACGTATAAGATATCGTTTTATGGGGGTGGCCTTTTTTGCATAAACCGTTTTCTCGCACAAAAGTTATGACAGAAAAATATTTCACTTATAAATACGTCATTACCCTATTACATCCTCAGCTTATTGGATGTGTCATATAATTGTTATATATTATTTCAGTATAAAAAATATTCCTTTAAAAAAATTTAAAAAAATTAAAAAAATGTTTCATAAAAAAATAATTGCTCTTGAAATGTTTCCACTATAAAACATGTCATAACTATGATAACAGCCTCAGCTTCCTGGATGTGGTGCATATAAATTCTATGTAATTTTTGTCCTATATCCTTTTCATGATTGGATTTATCGTTACTTACTACTATGCATTTTGTGTTTTATAAATGCACGGAGTGTACCGAAGCGTGTTGCTCCGTGGTGGTTCACGCCTCGCACACATATACTCGCGAACAGGAAATCTTCCCCATAACACGTTTGCTGTGATTTCAAGCCTGTTGTTTATTGCATTCTCCGTTTCCCCTGTTATACCAGCACGGGTGTTGTGTGATTCATCTGACAAATTCTGCTATCTTACGTATAGACTACATATATCATTTTGTGTCTCTTCATTTTTCAGTTAACAAGTCCGTATACTTAAATGCTTACAACATGCTTGTTTAAAATAATATCTTTATTCATCATGTCAAAATATGGTTTGTACTTTAATGTTAAATATCTCATTCATCAATGTCCAAAAATAACGATTTTGTACTTTTAAAATATTAAAATGTCCTTGCAGTCTACTTAGTCAAATTCCAATGTACCATTCAACTTGTAGTGTTTCAATAATTGATATATATTATTTCACTTATAAAAATCTGTCATAACTACGTAAATCCCAGCTTATTGGAAAGTGTCATAAAATAATTCCTATCTAATTTTGTCCTATATCATTTTCATGATTTGAATTGATTTATCGTAACTCTGCTTTTGATGCTTTAATAATGCAACGGAGTACCGAATCGTGTGGCTCCGTGGAACTCTCACACACATACGCCGAACTGGTATAATCTCCCCATAACACGTTTTGTTGTTTTTTTTTTCAATCGTTGCTTAATATTGCATCTCCGTTTTCCTCCCCTGTTATACCAGCACGGGTGTTTGTTATTCCTCTGACAAATTCTGGCTATCTTACTTAGACAACCACATATCACTTTGTGTCTCCATTTTCAGTTAACATTCCTGTAACTTAAATGCTTGTTAAAATATCTTATCATCATGTCAAAATATGGTTTGTACTTTTTAAAATGTTAAAAATATCTATCCATGAATGTTAAAATGTCCTCGCAGCCTACTTAGTCACTTAAATTACAGTTCAACTTACCACTTAGAATATTTGCAACATGCTCACCGCGTCCTGGGGTTCCGTTCCCCAAAGTTGTGCGTAAGTTGTGTCGCAAGAAATGCTCAGGCACAAGCTTAGATTTCCTTATTAATTGCGACTTACGTCTGTTCCCCAACTCCTGCTTAGATGGGTTCTCAGCTGGTGAAACAGCATCAAGAGTTACGAACATGCTAAGACTATTCTACTCCAACCTATCCGATTAAACGATGGGAGTATTTGTGGGGTTGTAATAGTATGATGATGAAGTATGCGTGATAGTGTTTCGCTATTGTTCTTTTAGGCGTAGAGTGATGAAATTTATGAAAAGGTCAGTGGTATACTAAATAGGACAGGCATATTACTCGGACGACCGGGGGGCCAATCATATAAAGAGGTTATCAAGTGTATTGGTGTTCGTACGAGCATAGCCCATAATAGGTTTCGCAAAGCCCTGTTATTTTACAGCATTCTTTTCCTATTCGATAATATCTGGTAGGCCACTCTTTATTGGGTATATTGCTCAAATAACGAAGTAAAATATAAGTTGATGACGTTTTAACCATTTTCGTAAAAGTGAAGATTAAATCGCTTTCTTTTTTAATAGAGTGACAACATATCATAACATTTTTTTTAAATCACCTTAAATAATCACAGTATCCAAGGTAAATCAAAAAAAGCATAGCAAAAGGTATTGGTTCTGCATCGTTTTGGGGAGGAACAGGACAAGGAAATTCTCAACAGTGGGCCTCTTTTCTTATGTCGTTTTCTCTTATTTTTTCAATAGTTTAATTTGGATAGGGTTCCTTTGACACCATCTGTATAATGAAAAGTTTCTTTTACCAGTTTATTAGTTTTTCTTAATGTCTAAATTGGTTAGACAGAAGAAGAAAGAAGATGATCATGAAGAAGAAGAAAAAAAGAAGACACGATAGAGAATGACGATCATATAAGAGAAGATCATTTAAAAACAGGATTTTGTTGTAATACTACGATGCTTCCGAAAAGTGATTGTGCACACCGTTTTTTAAATAAAGCGTTCTAGTAGTTTACGGAGTACAGAAAAGAAAATAAAAAATTAAAAAAAAAAAAAAAAAAAAAAAAAAAAAAAAAAAAAAAAAAAAAATACTGCAGATAAAAATTCTGATACAAAAATATAATCACCAAGAATTAAATCTTAACTTTTAAACCATACCGTTAACTGAAGATAATTTAAACACAAACAATTTGTTTGTAACAAGCTCGATGCAAATTTCAAGTTATGGTATATATAAACATGATAAATAGATATAGTTTCGGTATTAAGAGGTTCTACAAAACTTAGGGAAGATAGTAAGTGCATTTAGTCATATTTTAAATATTATTATTTGGGGGTATCTATTTATCTTTACTTTCCCAGGGTTTTAAGTATATAACGTTCTAGGAATTACGCTATTATCAGTACTTTAAGAGGGCGTGTTCCATGTCACATAGGCTAGTATATAAGTAGGCCGATATCAATGTGGTTAAGCATGTAGTTATTCAAAACTATACATGGTTTGTAATAATATTGAATTTGTATTTTGCGGATCCATTTCTTCCTCATCATGTGAAATGAAATCGCTGCTGAGTTTGCTTAATAGCTTACGTGTCTGTTAAGTCAACCCCCGAGTAGACGTAGTTTGTGACGTAACTTTGGTGGACTTAGTTCACACTGCATTACGCGTCCAGTTTGGGGGAACGCGTGGAAGACAAAGTTGTGTTATGTATAAGTCACAACTAGTATCGACGTAGACATCAGTCGTTGAAATTTTTATGTTGTAAGGTTGTCCGTAAAAGTTTCGGGAACGCAGGA
>JAMKCH010052995.1:0-66285 GCA_023653785.1 Ophioderma brevispina
CTACAATGTAAGTATGTGGAAGATGAAGCAAATTGTCAGAAGAAAGACCTAAATCAAAAGAATACAAATAAGTTGGGGGAGCATTCCCACCTATACTTAAAATGATGCCCCCCCCCCCCCCATGTAAATGATTTGCATTCACTTCCAAGAAAAAATACCAAAAAAGACTTGACGACACATAGACAATGTTAATATAATCCAGCTGGAGGTGTTATTGTTTAATTTGCCTTTGTAGTACCCCCCCCGAATGAAAGAGAGGAAGACGTATGGTCTATGATATCACACAGTATTCAAGGTCTCAGGTATCACAAAGGCCATTCCTTGGGCTAGTCTTGAATTGTGTGGTTTGCGATTTATAAGCTCCTATTTCCAATACATTAGTGTATTACTGAAATAACACATTTCAATCTCCACTTCGATTATTATTATTTTTTTTAATAGGTGATCCACCAGATGAGAACACATGGTGTTCATTCAGCCTCACTACTCCCCCTCCCAGCTCCTCGGACCAAACCTCCCTGGGTCTGACCTACCGGTGTCGGCCATCTACCAGGCAGCGAGACGCCAACCGAACCAATCAAGTCAGTCTACTCCGGCAGACTTCCTGCAAACAGAATCAACAGGTGCCTGAAATGGAAGGATTTAGAGAAGTACAATCAATCTACAAGATTTAGAGTAAAAGATGGAAAACAATGCAACATTATTTGGTGCTGTTGCACTAATTTTAGACGTCAAATGTATTTAATAGTTCCAAATATTTTATGTATATTATGATTAAACCTTGTTACGTATGCAAATACAAATGAAAGCATAGAAGGGGCCGACAGTATACAAATAATGATGCTCATGAAGAAAATTGTGGCAAAATACCACCAGAGGTGAATGGAGACCGTGGAGCTACCGAGAAAATAGTGGCAAACGGTCTCCAGTCACCGAGGGAGGTAAATTTTTGCACGATTTCCCAAATATAGAGCAGTCAATATTTGTTTTATATAACGATCAAATATTTGTCATTTGAAAAACCGTGCCAATGAACTCGTTGAGATCAGTTGCCACCGTCAAAGACTCAGACCTTAGCCTTAGTCAAGACTCACTCCAGTTGCGGCTCTCTCCCACAAATTCTCAAACCGCTCTCTAGACATTTATTTGTTTTATGGTATAGCACTATCTACGGGGGCACGAGTACTGGTCTCCATGTGAGTAAAAAATTCCAAGGAAATTGCCCAGCGGTGTGGTGAAATGTAAACACGCAATATCAAGCAGGCGATATGAACGATGCAGTGTCAAAAGGTCGAGTCGCAGATTGGGTTAATCAATGGGACCGTGAGGCTCACAGGCAGCAATACTACCA
Source organism: Ophioderma brevispina (assembly GCA_023653785.1). NCBI lineage: Eukaryota > Metazoa > Echinodermata > Ophiuroidea > Amphilepidida > Ophiodermatidae > Ophioderma > Ophioderma brevispina. The sequence continues at coordinate 1,352 of JAMKCH010052995.1, forward strand.
ACTGTAGGGGAACTGGTCTCCTAAAAAACTTGACTCATGTCCCTGTTTTTTTTTTTTTGATGGGGGAGATAGGAATGAATTGTTTGATGTTGATGAATTTTTCCCTCTTGTGTGAAATTTTAGGAACTGGTCGCATATATTTTATGAACGTGATAAGGAGTACTCCACCAATCAAATGACAAATAGTTTTATGTGTGATATGATATGTGATGTTCTAACTTTGTAATCTGGTATTCAAAACACTTAAATTCTTGGTTTCCTTATAGTCCGCCTTCAGATGCCCTCCAATTTACTTTTGATGGCATCCATGTGCATTTACTGCATCATGAGAGTATTTTTATAAAATAAAATGTTTGGTTATGTCCAAATATTGATTGAAGGATTTTGAAGTTGACTATTAGTAATAGGTGCACCAAGAATGGGTATTTTTAAACAGCTGTGAAAATGTAAGCAATTTCTTGGCTGATGGCCCGGGTTCAATTCGTTAATTGAACCAGGTAGTATGCCACTGCGTATTGACTGTTATGTTTAGGTTGTGGTTTTTAAAGCGCTCGGTCATACTGCGTTTTGTTACGTTAGCGCGCTGCATGTCCAAGTTTGCGTCTCTCGTGCGTATGGTAGTTGGTCAACGGGTTGTTCGATGTTGTCACTGGGTGGTGGGGCAGCAGTCCCTTTTTGTTGTATTTAAGCTGTTATAAAGCATCGCGAAATAGGGTTAAAGATTACCTTGTAAATGATAAGCTGTTTAAAGGGCGAAATGGCTCCATTTGAAGGATAGGAAGTGTCATCTTGATAGATGGCTTTCACCTAAAAACCCCACCCTGTAAGTTTCGCGCCGATATTTCAATGCGTTTTCAAGTGAGAGCAGAAAACGTGATTTAGTAAAGCCCCATAGAGACTGTGTAAAAAATCACTATTGGTTCGACTCAACCAAAGTGGGGTCATTTCGCTCATTACTTCCAAACTAAAACCTTGGCCCTTAAGATTTCACAGGGTAAATTGAGAAAAATAGTAGCTTAGCTTTCTTTGATACCAAAATGTTGAACCACTCCGGTAAAATCTGGGATTCTGGGGAGAGGCTATAGGGACGGGCCATGGACCTTTAAGAATGAGAATAAAGGTTGTTTGGGAACCGGTACTCACTTTACGACAAATTGACCCGGCGACACCATTATTTTTTGATGGAGAAACTTGGGCCTCCGGCCTCGTTCTTCCACTAAATTCAATGTTATAGCCATGCGGTTAAATTCGTCGTAAAGAGAGTACCGGTTCCCCAAATCATACCTTATTTCTCTAAATATTGCCACCCCATACGTTATCACAATTTAATTTCCTACGACTGGCCAATATGCTAGACTCTGCCAACTCACAATATAAATTTAACAAAAAAAACAAAACAAAAAACCAACCAGAAACCAGCTATAAAAAGAATTAGCTCGTACTATTGAATGATTCAAGTAACAGTTGCATCTTTCTAGGTTCACTTTATTGGCACTTTAAGCAGCATTTGCAGAATTTTTTGGTGGAATTTGGGGCGTTTTAGCTTTACAGTAGAGGTGGGCTATATTGAGGGTCATATGTGGGTCATAGTTTCAGATTCACTTCAAACACAGGCCACGCCAGAATGATGACTGTAATGAGCTTTCCCATTTTCAAAGAAAAAAAAAATTTAAAAAGTGCGAAAAACAAGGGTGCCCCAGGAAAAAATCCACAGTGGCCACCAATTGGCCAAAAATCATATTGTTAATGCATACAACTTGATAAGTTTGTTTATCACTTCTATTTTTGTGGCAATACCCGTGTTTGGGCGGCAAAGAATCATTCGATGCCACTAATATGTACCATGACTTTGTTTTCTTGATTGCCAGATCTTTTAGCCCTAAAAAAAAATGTACACATCTTATCAAAAGTTTTAAATTTACTAAATGGAGTGGACCATCATCAGAATTGTTGTTCATCATTTCCTGAAAGTAGAGCTGTGTAACAACTTGCCATTTTCCTTTCCCGGCAGCATTTAAAATTTGAATGAAAAACACACCATGGGAATATATAGGGGTCAACGAACTTTCTTATGTTGTAGGTTTCACAATGTACGGCATTTTTTGACAGTTTTAAAAAAAAAACCGCAAACACACCATGTAAGGTCAAATGTTCAGACAAGTGTTTCTTATAAAACCTCTTTACACAACCTTTTGATGTTAAAATAACCATGTCAAAATATGGAAGCGCATTTTTTCTTGAAATATTCCACATTTTCACAATATTGGAATTTTAAAAAAAAAACATAAGCCTTATGAATGAGATAAACTGTTAATAGTAAGGAGTCCTAATCACCAAAACATGGGTATTCCCACCAAAATTAAAGCACAATTGAACAAAAAGAATTTGAGGTTAGGTCAAACCTCAAAATTTTTGACAATTTGGAGGCCATTTATGGGATTTTTTTCGATGGGGTACCCTGGTCACATGAAGCCTGTGTTTGAAGTATCGGAAGCATGACTCGTCCTATAGCCCACCAAGAGAAAGTCTATTTTGGAGACAAGGAATGAGATTTCACGTGAAACTTAAGAGCCACTATCAGTCATTTTTTTCAGAATTTGAAAAAAATAACCACCCTTAACTATTTTGTTATTGTTTTAAGATGATTTTGCTGTAGAAAAAGTGATAAAGCTGAGAACATCCGTTTTTAAATTATTTTTTTGTGGCAAAAAAAAAAAACCGTGGGGTCCTAAGAACATTCATTGATTTATGAAATAAGCCCCAATGGTAGGTTTAAGGGAACTTTTTTTTTTTAACAACTTTAATGTCCGTTTTTCACGAAGAAAGGTAATATTATTTGTTATGGGATGCAACTACAAGTGAAGAGACAAAAGGGGCAGGTTTTTAAAAAAAAAAAAAAAATGACTGACCATTTTTATAAGTGGAAATTTTCGCCAGTACAATAGTTTCGCATTTTTTAACGTTTTGCCAATGCGCGAAGAATTAATTTTCACGTTTTGACATCAATGCATAAAAATCTATCGAAAAAGTTATTTTCGCGAGTTTTTATTTCGCGGGGTTTTTTATATGTTTACTCCGCGCAATTGTTTGTTCCCCCGGCGAAAATAAAAAAACCCCCCCCTCGCGAAAATACTTTTCCACTTATAGCAGTAATTATAATTCAAACCACTCACTGTGTATCTGCTTGTAAAGGAGCGTACCGTTGTATGATTGTTCAACCAACAGTGATATGTACGTTCAGTAAATACAGTAAATGACTAAATATCCGTTTGTCCTATAGTTTGTTTCAGTATATCAACTTGTGAATGTTACGATACCTACCTATTACTGTTACAGCACATACTTGGTCAGTGGTACCAGAATGCTGCAACCGGAGTAAAGTGTTTGTTCTGAAAATAAGCCATATTTTTGCTACAATATTCTCACATTAGTTGATTAGGAGATATCTTAATTATTGTTGCCTTCTCATCAAATCTGATTTTTTTTGATCCGATTTTAAAAAACAAAAAATCATTTTCAGGTAGCCAATGGCTGCGTATGTACATGCTACCTCAGCGTGCACAAATAATTATGCAGTCACAAATTGTGTATCTTTTATTTTAAAGTGGTTTTAATTTATTGAAATCATCAACCTGTAACATTAATACCAAGTAATTTGCAGACATGTTGTAATGTAAAAAAAAAATGTATGAAACAAAATGTGCCCTAAATGTGGTCAACTGCCATCATGACACACATATGTCCTTCGGCCAGGGTGATACAATTTTTGCCTTCGATATCCAAACTGCAGAAAAGAGCAATTGTATTCCTGATTATGTTTGTGAGGATCCAAGTGTGGGAAAAATTTGGAGCCCCCAAATTAAACATAATGATAAAATTGGATGATTTTCGCCCGATATTTATTGGTGTTATGAGTTTTAAAATATTTGGGATCGACTAGTCTTGCCCAATATCAGAGGGTGTTGGAGTCACACAATGCACCTGATTTGGGAAATTTCACCTCAATAGGGTCACGTGATTTACATAAAAATCCTATTCTTATTAACACATAAAAATCCTGACTTTAAACCCTCATTTTAGCCCACAAAACATTAGTACTTAGGGAATTTTTGCATGCAATTTATACCACATTATAAATTTTAATTAAACTTTTTAAAACACTTTCTTATCCCTAAGTACTGACATGCATTTAGTACAGTACAGTATAGGAACATTGCAATGTATCATGGGATTTTAAAACACCTCTGCGCAATTATTTTGGAAACTCATAATTCGAATCTTTTTGGAATTTTGGAAAATCTGTTTTTTTAGAGGATATCACCCGAAAGCAATGACCACATGTACTGGTACCGTCCTTCTGGCCAATGTGATACACATTTTTGCTTCAAATATCAAAATTGGAAAAGAGCAATTTTATTCAAAGTGTGGAATCTGGTGTTTCAGTGGGGTATCTTAGGGGGTGCTACCCCCACAACCCCCCCACCCCACCCCCGGTTCATGCCAAAAGATGCAAAATCAGCCCATTTACAGCTATTATCCTTCCACCCCCAGGGTCCCCCTCTCAAAACCAGGTTGGGTATGCCATGCTGGTTTGTAATTAGGCCATATGTCATGAACTCGGTACAAAAAATGTTACACAGTGCAGAATGACAAAAAAGGCACCCATATGTATTCTCTCAACATTAAACTTTATTCCTTACATGTAAACTGTATATAGATGTATACAGTTTTGGAAAAAGCTTATACTACAAGGATGTCAGATATGGCCAAAAGAGAGACAATATTCATGGTGGGTAAAATTCCTATAGGGTGTAGAAAAAGTACTTATTTTAATAATACCTTGGTCAATTTTTTTCCAAAAAGGTGCAGGTCAAAACAGATGTGGATTTTGAAACGGACAGGACAAAGGCCCCCAAAAAAAGGAGGGTAACTAAAGTTGTTCTGTTTTGAACATACAGGGTGGTCAAATTACTTATATTTTTGACAAAACAGGTCATTTTGAAGATAACTTCTTTTATTCAAGTATAATCCTGATATTCTTCAAGAGAATACAAGGATATGGGTATGTCCAAAGTTATGATCAAATATTAAGTTACAGGATGATCCATGTATTTATAAAGGGCAATAGGCATATAAAGGCGCCCTGTTATTTTACCCATTTTGAGCAAAGATGACAAACCTATATGTAATTAACAGTGAAACGGGTGGCCATTTCTTACCTATACTAAGTGAAATTTGTATTCCCATAGCTACTAAACCGTTGACATTTACAAACTCATATGAAAACGCAAAAATACACGGATCGACGGCTATTGAGCACATGATGTTTCAAGTCTTGACCCTAAGTACTAGTGTATTGTTTTCATGAATCATATCTATTCCTATAACCAAATTTAAATCAGTTTTAGTTGTTACTACCAGATACACCTTTCTTGTTGACTTGACATACTCATAAAATGTCTCCTAACTCATGTGACTCCATAAAGGTCTCACCCAAATGCACACCAGTTTTGGTTGAAAGTTTGAAGATGACATGGTCATGAAATTAAATTATTACTTCTTCATTAGGCTAATTACCTTTTATATAAGGGATACAAGTGGGATTAAAAGAAGAGAATTGTAACAAGATAATTAAAATCAAGTTAGTCCAAGTTTCTACCTCGTTTTTTGGGATATATTTAGCACAGAACAGCGAACATTCCCCAAAAGTGATCAAAATTGTACCTAATAACATTAATTTACTAATTAATTAGTTACATTAATGGAACCTTTGTATCATGAGTTAGATCTATTATTCAGGACAATGTATATGTGCATTTGCAGCCCCACAAGCGTTTCAACTTCTCTACTTATTGAAATTTATAGGTGGTGACCCATTTCACCCGTTTTGTGTGTAATGTCTATGGATCCCCCCGCCGCTCCCCCCCCCCCCCCACCGCCGTACCCCCAGTACCTACTGAAGGTTTCGACCGTAACTCTCATAATACTAATCCAATAGGGCTGAAAATGGTTTTATTTCTAAGATCCGGGCGTCTAGCAATAAATACCTCTAATTCTTTGAACATAGTTCCAATATTTTTAAGAATTAATGGAATTAAACTGAAAAAAAAAGTTGGAGTGTAACATATCCCCCCCCCCCTTTCACGGTGTACCCAGTTCATGACATACGAACCCTATGCCTCCATGCAAAGTAACATTCCATATTAAACACATTTTTCACAATTTGAAAACAGTGCAACTGGCTATGATTGCCTCATCGGAAAAATTTGACAAATCCAAATGCAACAGAACACATCACTGATCATGTTGTTAAGAAGCCGTTTTTTCAACATAATAATCACACAAACACAACTTTGCAATGTTAATCCATCGAATGGGATGGTGATGTCCACTTTGGGGTCATAGTTGCGGTCAAAATTGACTGGCAAGGCAGTGGCGTAACAGCTTTTTTTCGGGGGGCCACATGTATTTTCAGGGGGGCACATGTTTTTTCGTGGGCAAGCATAATATTAAAATGTGTAAGTATAGTATATGGCCTATGTAAATCACTAATTTTTCAAGGGGGGGGCAAGATTCCCCTTCCCACAGGGGGGCGCTGCCCCCCCTCTGGTTTAACGCACTGGGCAGGGTAACCGCTGCGGCGCACGTATTGCAAATGCGAGAATTGGACGCCTACTCCCTTTCAACTTTAACAATTTTTTTGTTAAGGCCAAAAATGTTTTAACTTTTTTTTAGCCCAAACTATGCACTAACGTGTGTAAACTTGTTTTCTTTGATTTTTGATACCACTTTTTTTTTCTTGACCGATTGACAATATTATGAACCAAAAAAAAATAGTGTAAAATGTGAATTTTTACACTTGTACCAGCCAGGAAGCCTGAGACACTTGTTTTTCTTCTTGGGCCTCTTAAAGGGTGCAACGAGAGATTTCACAATCAGGTGTCCCTAAAAATTGAATACTGATTTTTTGGCTCTTTGTATTTAGCTTTCCATTAAAAAATCAACCCCATCTTAAAAGGATTAAGCTGAGATGCTTCTTTTGGTACAAAAATTTTTGAATTTTTAATTCGTATAGGACAATAAAATTCAGACGCCTATGTTTATATTGAATAAGCAAATTCCAATCAACTTTTTTTCTCTTTTAAGGACTTTTCTGTAGCCAAAACAAGGTAAAAAATCTACTGAGTTTCTAGTTATAGAAATTAATATTATGACACACAATTTGGGTGCCTCAAATCTCTCATTGCACCTGTTAAGTTCATGATTCTGCTACAGATTTTGCTCTGTAGGTACCCAGAAATGTATTAAATTTGTCAAATTTTTGCTAAAAAGTTATATAAATAACTTGTGGGCCTGATGTAATTCTTGTGACAATAATTTTACGCTTTTGGCACTCCCAGGTTTACAATTTTGTCACCACACAGAAGACCCCATTAAGAGCATTTCACACTTGCACCGCTACCTCTAATCACCACCCACACACCCCACCCATTGATTGTACAGGGCGAGTCCAAAAAAAAGAATGACTCTTTCATGAATAAAATTAAAATATTTAACAATTTTTTAAATGGATTTATACACATGGAACAATAGATCATATATAGTCCGTAATTTTTTAAATTACGGTTTTAAATAATGAAATAACAGTTTACACTTTTGTTTCTGTTATAACCGTATTCAATAATGACGTCAGCCACCAGACATGTTGTTGGACAGATGCATCCATTCCAGGACTACATCCATTAACTGTCAATCGATCATGTTTTAGTGGGGGGGGGGGGGGGGATTGCACAGGGATCATTGACGGTGATGTAATTGGTAGTACTGGAATGCATCTCTCCTTGTCCACCACCTGGCCTGGCTATTGAATACGGTCTATCTCTGAAGGTTAACCCAAAGAATCAAAGCAACGCATGTTATGATTACTTTGTGTAGACTCCTTTCAAGTTTTCTTTGGTCATATTACTACCAGTGATTCCATGGACTGTCAAAAATGGGTACCCATTTTTAAAGTTCAATAATAGGATTTTTGAGGCCCACCCCCACTATTGTGTTAAAAGAATTTATATGAATAGACACGCAATTGTAAGATTCCTTACCTTTTTATTTGCTACAGAAATATCTCAAGAGAGAAACATTGATTTTGATTTGCCTATATTCAATATAAAACATAATTTTTTTAATTTTTTTAATTTTTTTAAAAAAATTAGATTTCACAATTTTTTTTACCAAGCACCATTTCTCAGCTATTCCTTTCAGATGGTGATATGTTTGATGGTAAGCTTTACACAGTGCAAAATCATGACTTTCAATTTTTTTAGGGGGGACCCCCTAGATTATGTAAACATCTCTTGTTTAGCAAAGCACCTTTAAGGTAAGCCATACTTCTCATGCCAAGTTAAAAAATCAAGATTCAAAATTTCTTTTCTCTAGTATGTGAGATGACCTTGCTTTGTGGTGGTAGTCAATACCTCAGTAGATTTTTTCAACTGCGTAACATCATCAAAAGGAATGTAATTCTTTGACTTTGGCCCTGTTATCATGTAGTGGCCACAAAATAAACTTGATATTATGCAGAATATCATAGTGGTGTAGTCTTTCCAAGACTGCAAAGAATTATCTAATTGATACTACTGTGCGAGTACCTAACATTATCAGCCCCTATAGAGAATTTGTGTAATGAAACTTACCTGAAATATTCCGAAAAATAAAGGGGTTCTATGAATGTATTTGCATCAGAGGGTCAGAATTTTTATTTCCTATGAGACATCCCTCAACTGGTTCTAAACCCTATATACTATGGCCATTGAGGCAAAATGGGTAAGTACATTTCATATAGAAGTCCCAATTGATGCACAGAGGTATTACAATTGATGCCGTCATGCGTTGTATGAATTTGTGCAGAGCGCTTGTGGAATGAATAAATGGCATTACCTCATTTGCATCCTGGGACTCGAAACGTCTACCAAAAATGGAAAACATCTTCTAGTCAGTATTTTTGTACACAATCTCTATTGGCTCTGCATGAGAACCAAACATTTTACGTCACTGAGGGTGTCAATTTTAAAATATGCATAATATCTCGCATTCATTCTTTCCGTTCCGCACTGCCGGAAGAATATCCATGATACCAGAAGTCCCATCATGTATGTGATGTACCGTTAACCACGTCGGATATAAGCCCCCCAAAAGAAATTTTACTTCAAAATCGGGGTGGGCTTATCCGGGGGCTTTACCCGGGGAGGGGTAGACGTTGGGAGCAAACATCAGACACCAAATTGCAATAAAATCATTTCACAGCATTTATTCACCAGATAACACCATTTATGTACACTTTCGTTTGTGCAAGATCTAAAACATTAAAATAAAAGTTTAAAATTTTCCCATCGACATTCACTCAAGGTAATTAATAAGCAACAATCAAGCCATCCCAATGCATTGGGCGCTACTTTGATGGCTCTATATTGTGTCCTGAATGCTAAAATTACGACCTGGGCTTATACCCGATTGTATGCTAGCTTTGTATTTTCTCTTTAAAATTGGGGTGGGGCTTATCCCGAGTGTATGCTAGCTCCTTCTTTTCTTTAAAAAATTGGGGTGGGCTTATACCAAAGGGGGCTTAGACCTGAGTGGTTATGTAAAGTTTAACTACAACAGTAACCTGTGGTTATCTTTTTTTGCAGGCCCATCAATTATGTTTTAAATAAAAACATTGTTTTATTGTCAACTGTGAAGGGAATTTTACATGAATTTAATGTATTTTTGCAAATGACATAAAGAGTTATTTATGACCATGCTTGAATAAGCGGACCCAGAAATCGTTACACAAATACATTTGTGAATTGTTTTTAGTTTTTTTTTTCAATTGCAACTTGTAGTGCAGGGAGGCACATGCATTCGTATGTCTTTCCGTATGTATGCTGTTTGTCTGTGTAATGTGTGTGCCATTTTGGCTCGAAGCGAAGCTATACACAGAGAATTCGGGTCGATTTAGGGATGGTCCGGTGTAAGGGATGGAAGAGGAGGTTGAGAGTATTGGGGCAGGGGGGAGGAATGGGTGTTAATGGAGAACAGAGTAGATGATGTGGATTTTAGAAGGGGATTAAAAGTGGCGTAAAGGGGTATAAGGGTAAAGGGTGGGTAGAGAAGGAGAGGGGGGTGGTATGGGTTAAAAGGTAGCGGGAGCTGGCTGAAATGAATTAGAGTAGGGTCGCTATTATTTTTGTTAGGAGTTGCGTATAGAGACCTCCTTCCCTATCTCCTCTTCTCTGGCCCTTTCTCTCTAGTAGACCGTGGGTGGGCGCACTCACAATCCGCCATGACTGGGGGGCATCTTTTGCATTTCTCGTTATACAACGCGTTTACGTTGTACGTATTACCACATGGAAGCGATAATTTTGATCAGTTCTGCGGCAAAACCAACCACTATTTCACACTGTTATCCATTTTTATGTCCTCATGGGCGCTCAAGGAAAAAAATGTAAATTTCTTGGCTGCACAAATAGCGATAAAAAGTTACAAAAATGGACGAACTGCGGCGTGCGATTCACTCGCTAATGACCCAATTAAACAATCACGTAAATCCATTTCAGTCTAATACCACATTGTAACTCGCCGTTCATTTTTCACGTGTACTGATTTCCCCGCCGTAGCACCTTCCATGCACACACGAGACTAATTTTATTCAGATTTCCGAAATCGATCACATGGGCAACGACGTGTCCCTCCTTTCTAAACACCAATAAAACCCGCATCGGAGATTCACAACAAACGTTTTTTTCAGCAAATACCGAATCGGTCTTTGGGAACTATTTCAAGTGCTGCAGCACCAACCAACCAGTTTAGGAGAGTGGTCCGGGGCCGGATTAATAACTTTTGTCATCATAGCTAAAATTGGACCCGTATGGTGTTGATTTCATGAAACGGCTGATGACAAAATAAAATTGGTGGCAATTTGCATACTACGCCATTTTTCCAAATTGGAAAGCCATCTTAAAGCCAAAATCCCTAGAAGCAATTTTTTGTAAAAATGTTTTTTTCTGGGTCAAGGAGTTCAATAAACGAATGTCCCAAAACTATAAAATGTTGCCTGTGCCAATATTTTCCAAGATGGCTGACCTTTTATTGACACAACCCTTACCTTCTTATATTTTAGCCTATGAAGATAATGGTGATGTCAAATTAAAGATTTTCTGGGTCAAGGAAGGAGTCCAGGTTGGCAATTTTCTCCGGAAATACTATTATTTTTCCCACCTAGGAGGGCGGGAAATAGTGGGAAATACCCAACCGGGAAATACTGGTCAATACCGGAAATACTGGGAAATACCGGGAAATACCTAGTCGATACCCGGGAAATACGATAGGGTGTAGTACAATTTTTGAAGACCTCATGGGGTTAAACCAACTCAAATTACTACATTTTAACAGTTATAAATGTTGTGGTGATAATCTGGATAGTATTTGAACTACAGATGAAACGACTTGAATCTAATAGCTAAAGTTTTAGTGATAAAATGAACACACTATCACAACCCAACCCCCCCTCCCCTGGGTCATTTATTGCATGAAAGTGCTTATCTGTGTTTGTTATATTTTTATTCATGATATTTTTAAAAAAACAAATTAAAGTTTTGAAAATTCACTTTTTTGAGTATTTCCCGGTAGTCCAGTTTTCCCATTTTTTTGGCCAAAATAATGCCCTGGTGTATTTACCGGTAAAATCCCGGTATTTCCGCCCGGTATTTCCAAGAGCGGGAAATACCGGCCAACCCTGCAAAGGAGTTCAACAGCAATATTTCCAAACTGTCAGATGATTAAACGTAATGGAAGTTTCAATACCGTCCTATTTTTGGTTTTTTTTTCCCAAATGGTCAACATTAAAAGGCAAAATCCTATATACCTCATGCTATACAGCACCTAGGATGACGATTTTGGTGACCAAGTGGATGTTTTTTTAGGTTCCAGGATTTCAACCGCAATATTCTCTCAAAACATGTCAGATGATTGTGAGCCATTTTATTCAGGGACTACCACTGGTGACACCCAAAATGTGACCCCTTGACTACTCTATATGCATTCACCCAAAACATATTCTGGAATTTCATGGGATTTTGATATTTAGACCTGATTTACTTTAATAGAAACTATTATTTGTTTTTGTTCCATATAGGTCCAGAGTAAAATGGCCCCCGATTTCGAACATTAATGGTCATGGTCCGGCATAACCTATTGGAGTCAATTTTTTGGTGTTGTTCCGTCAGGGGGGCCATAAGCGTCAGTTAGGAAGTCTAAGGAAGAAGTTATGAGGATTCTGTGGTTGGTATTCATTATCAAGCATCTTGGGTTAATATATTTTTCACTTTGCCACATCAAGCCTGACATTGCATTAAGTTAACACTCTTAGGTACTGGTATTTAAAATACGGACATCTTGGGAAAAAAGTTGACAATGAAAATAAACCTCACTTTTTTCATCCTACAGGTTTGAGAATAGTTTTATTGAACTCCTTGACCCAGAAAACACTAATTTTGACACCAAAATCATCTTCTTACTTATTATAATAAGAATATACGTTTTTTTGGACGAGATGTCGGCCATCTTGAAAAATAGCCGGGTATACAAATTTCCAGACTCGGACAATTTTGGCAAATTTTATATTGAACCTCTCGACACAGACACATACATTCCGACACTACGTCACCATAGTAGTGCCTATTACCTTTAAATTGCAAGGCCATTTTGGAAAACATTTCAAATTGCCATCACTTTTATTTTTGTCATCCCGTATTTTCCTGAACTACACCACCCAATGATCAATTTTAGCTATGATTGCAAATTGTTATTATTCCGCCCCTGGTTTGTAGAAATCTAAAGGCCCTTTTTCACCTGATTGCTGCCCACTATCCAGTGTTCGTACATGGAATATATCAACATTCTAATTGTTAACTTAGTTTGGTCTGGATGTTTGAATTTTACGAAAAATTAAAATTTTTCCCACTCGGCTGTTATTAACAGGACATCGCCGTATAAGGGGAAAAGGAGGCCCTCATAATCTAATATTATATTTCACCATTCAATTGAGTTGTTGTTTAACAACTACTTTAACATGTACGCAAATGTGTTTTTATCCCCAGATACACTTGTATCAAGAAAAAATGAGAAAATTCTGATCAACTTCCAGGGGCCTGCTCGCCTGGAAAAATCAAAGCTGGAGATTCCTCATTCCAATGACCATTTATTACTTAAATGAAGACATAGGAAGATGTTGCAGCATACTCCCTTTTTATGGGAGCTTGTCCGGGACGTCTCTTACATGCCTTTTTTGTCCTTAAAAAGCTACAAGAGGCACACGGAAAAAAAAGGCAGCCCTTAATAAACAAAACCCAAATCATAGCTTATGCTACTGAGATTTTGATTATATAACTGTCTTCCCACCAAGCAAGACCTGGCATACTACAACAATGGCCCCATAAAGCTGGCGCCCTACCGCGCTATTTATACTCATGAGCAATCTAGCTACGCTATGACTAAATAAATCACATTCCATGGCAACCGTTCAATAGATTTTTCATTCCCATTGTCTTGAAGCCAATACATCACCTTGTATTTTCGTAATGATTTATGAACCCAGGATATGCATGGTCCACTGTTTTTAACATGTGCTCATCCAGGGTTACTGAACTGAGCCCCTTGATAGATTAGCATGCCTTACCACATAGGTGAAGGTGGTGTGGTATGTAATGTAATAGGTTGTTGTTGTTTTATGGCAAATTCCATTTAGTTTCAGGCCCCCCAGAAACAAAAATGCAATAATGAGGTCTTTCCCCCCCCCCAAGAACCAGAAATGGCCAGCTCATATATATGTGCTAATAATATAAACGCACATCCGTGCAAATCGGGCATCGTGGTTCTTGGGGTGGAAAAGGTTTCATATTTGAAATTTCAATTACCCATGAGCCTGTATTATAATTTTACATAAACCGCGGGTCTTTTAAGGGAATTTATATGTACAAGTGGGATTTTTTAAACCGGCAAAAGTGAAACTTTGGACATGCCCTTTAAAATGCGGAATGTTTTTCAAGTTCATCTGGTCTCATGAAAACTACAGAGGGCGTCCTGTCCTCCCTTCCTTATCCGGCGATGTCCCTTTTTAACACTATTCTACCAAAGCGTTCATTTCTTCAGTCACGCAAAGTGCGGATAACTTCATTTTTACAACAACTAAGACACTTGCCCTGGCATTCCAGTTTAAAGCCAGTCCCTGACAATCATCCTTCATAAATCCATGGAATAAACGGGAATTTTGTTAACAATTTGCAAAACAGTAGGTTGAAATTCTTATTACATGATTTGGCGTATTATTTGTTTGCGTTCGTTTAAGCAATATGCGGCGGTGTGGTGTATTGTGTGTTTTTGGTGGCCGGGATCCCCCCAGTAATGGCGCGACGTAGAGGTGTCCTTTCGACGGCTCCCCCCCGTCGGATTCGTGTATAGAGCCTTCCCGATCCCGCAGAATAAGACCGTTCTCGTCAGTTTCCAGAGTTGTTATAAATATTTTCACCACTGTTTTTCTGCTTGCATTTATGATCTTATAATGGGGCATGTGGCGTCGACATTTTTAACAAGCTTTTTCCACTCTAACGTGTGTCCAAAAAAACACTCAACACTTGGTGCCAGGCGCCATAAGTTTTGACAAAAGCACGTGACTATTATTGTTTTTTGTTGAAGTGTATAGATGGGACGTTAGCTAATTCCCTTAAAATTTTCATAACGGTAGAGTCAATATTTTTTAAGATATAACTCCAGAACAGCAAGTAACCTGCAGGCCCCATTTAACCAAATTGAGGCGTTATTAACCACAAAGAACGGCACTGTACGTTTGCGCCCAGAACACCAATTGAATCTCTAAGTCTAACCACCATTTTCCCCCTTTTTTACAAGACAATTTGCCTGCAACAAATATTACATATAAATGTTTCCATTATAATACAGCTAAACATGCATAGCAAATTTGTTCTGCAAGAAATTATGGCACACTTACAAGATCGAATTAGGAATGTATGATCAAAAACTCTTCGTATTGTCCACATAAGACAGGCCTTGGATTAAAGAGCTAATTATTCAATCATCATTTTGTGACGAACACAAAAAGAGTTCTCCTTAACCCAAATTTACATTAATGACAGATGAATATACTGATATTAATTATTGAGTTTTTGGTGTTGAACACTGGTTTTATTTTTAAAAGTTGAGAATGTAACATTATTTTTAGTAACAACAAGTTGCCAAAAGCCCAACGCATTTAATCCTTTTATGTAATCTGGGGTTTGTCTCTATGACTTAGTCATAGGTTTATATCGTCTTGAAACATATTTTATCACGCAATACATTAAATGTTTAAAATATTACTCATTAAATAATAATTATGTAAATGCTCATTTGCCCCAGTAGAAATTGGTCCTGGCAAGAAATTATGGCCAGTAAATGCCTGATTGCAATCAATATTGTATTTGCCATTTTCTTCATTGCCCTCTTGTGGTTAAAACCATCTTCGTAGGGGATCATGGGTGGCTATTTGGGGAACGCTACTCAAGAGACACTAAAGGTTTGAGAAGTGTTTTTTGGACAATTCGAGGTGGCTGATTCCGAATATGCAACCATCAAAATTGTCAAGTTTGTGGAAAGTGGATTTTAAGGGGAATTCCCCGATTTTCCTTATTTTTTTAATATCGCTTTATAAAACCATGTGCAAGATCCTAATTTGACTAAAAGGGTTTAAGAAGTGTTTTATGGTCAATTTTTAGGGTGCTAATTTTCAAAAGACACCTTACAAAAACACCACCTTGAGAAAATGGATTTTTAAAGGGGAATTACCGATTTTTTCCTTATTTTTTTTAAAATATAGCGTTATCAAACCTAGCGCACTATCCACTTATTTGACTGAAAGGTTTAAGAAGGTGTTTTTGGACCTTCCGAGAGTGCTTGCTTCCGACTATGCAATAATTGCAAATTGTCATGTTTGTGGAATTGGATTTTAAAGGGGCATTACCCGATTTTCCTTATTTTTTTTAAATATAGCTTTTTGAAACCCTGTGCAAGATCCATAATTTGACAAAGGGTTTAAGAAGTGTTTTATGTCAATTTGAGGTGTTATTTCAATAGACATCATGAACAAATCCACCAATGGAAATGAATTTTTAAACTTAAAAAAAAAAAAAAAAAAACCCTTAATTTATTTTTAAATAGCATTATCAAACAGTGCCCAAGTCCACTAATGACTAAAGGTTATGAGTGTTTAGGTGAATTTGAGGGTGCTAATTTTTTGATATACACCATACAAAAATCACCCACCTTTGGTGGACAGTTGATTTTAACGGAATACTTCATTTTTCCTAATACTTTTGGAAAAAAGGATTATCAAGGGACATAAATAATTTGAGAGAGCACATAGAGGTACTCTGGAGGATGGGCTGCCGTGATTATCATGTTCATGTAATGTTTTGTCTACAACTGGTCATTAAGGGCACTCTTCTATTTACAAATTAGATTGAAAAATCAAATACTAATCTAAGTTAAGTTTGTTTGTAAGAATTTGTTTACTTTTCTGCTCCAAATATTGTCCTTTATGGGAGGAGTTTCCAAAGAAGGATCATATGTTTTCAATCATCATTTTTTTCCAGAGAAAATAAATGTGTTTTTTATCATACTTCAGGAATAATCATTACTTGTTTTACCAAAGTTACTAGTAATTGAAAGACAACTGTCAGAAAACTTGTTTTAAGTGGACTAGAGTGTGGGGTTGGGTATAATCGCAACAATCAAAACAATTTCTTTTAGACCCATCAAATGGGCATGTTTTTTATACAAAAATATTCAAATTTTGTGTGTGATCCCTATTAAAACGGGACCACATACAAGCTGTTCCTGCACCCCAATTTCTGAAGAAATGGTATCCCCTCGGAAAAAACTACACTCACTTCACCCCGCTCATTATCTGTTTACGTTTGTAAATTTAAAACCATAATTACAATTTACGACAGGGGAAAAGGTGTTAATTATTTCAACACCGTATTCTTTTCCCGCCTTGTTTCAGAGAACATTCACCTACAATCATATTAAGTTATCTTGTGTTAAGAACTATTATAATGCATTTAGAGTAATTTCATCATTTGCCCAGACAACGGGCAATGAAGATATGAATCCAAAACTGACACAAGCGGGGGAAAGGGGCAACCCATTTTATAATTTTTCCGTCTTCTTGCCCCATGAAGCAAGGTAGTACAGGTTATTGGGGAATGTGTGGTCTTGTGCGCCCTTCCCCCACCCACATGCCTGTTGCCTCTGCCTGCCTCTCCCTCCCCAAATGAAAATGTCTTGTTACAACACCACTGTAGTACGAAAAAATGGATCTCAAAGGTTCATCCATGAAAAATTTGTTCATTTTTTTGGGTTGTGGTTGGTTTCTCAAGATATGGTCCAACGAAGTCAGCAAAACAGACTTATCCACGGATTATCATTTTTTTTGAAGGCTCAGTCAACCAGCCGAT
This sequence comes from Ophioderma brevispina, assembly GCA_023653785.1. Lineage (NCBI taxonomy): Eukaryota > Metazoa > Echinodermata > Ophiuroidea > Amphilepidida > Ophiodermatidae > Ophioderma > Ophioderma brevispina. The sequence continues at coordinate 18,898 of JAMKCH010052995.1, forward strand.
TTTTTGCTAGAAACCAACTTCATACTGCTCTGGGGCCGATTGGGCCAATTGTCGAATCGGAGCAGTTTTTCTTTTTCATGTGTAGTTTTGGCAATGTCTGGGCCTGTTTCTGTAGAGGTCGTCCTGTAGTCTTGCCATATTTGCTAGAAAACTGCTTCCAGACTGCTCAAGACGGTGCGATTGGCCATTTTTTTTTTCGAAAATCCTGAGTAAAGTTGTCCTTTTTCATTTCAGGTGTAGTTTGTGCAAGTCTGGACTTTTCCTGTACATCCGTCTTCTGCAATCTTGTGTGGTCGGAGCAAGTGGGAAAATTTGAAAAACAAAAACCGCCACGATTTTGTTCTTGCAGCTTAAAAAATCGTGGCGGTTTAGAATCGGGAAGGTCGGCAAAAACACATGAGCGGTTTGGAATCGGTATGTCGATGATTTTTGGTGCGCATCATGATAGCATTGGAAAGTGGTCGGCGCAAATGAGTCCCCTGCTCTCAAGCGGGAGAAAATGCAAGCCAAACTGGAATATGTTGAATCGGTCGACTAAACGGCGACTAACATAAGATCTTGCAGTCTTGACAGCTACTTGTGCTGTCGTGTTTAAGGTCGCGACTGATGAGAACTGAACACGTGATTGCTGGATCGCCTATTGCTCGGCGTTGAGCATCTCTGTCTTTAATTGAACAAACTGCAGCTGATTTGGACAGAATATGGTCTTGTGTAGTGGGAAGAAGTTGGGATCGGCGTCGCTTGGGGTTGTACTTCAGGACGGGACCTTTCTTTCCTTGGGCGTCAAACAACTTCGGCGACCAATAGACGAGCAGTCTTGACACTGACAAAACATCGTTCAGGTTCGTCGGCGACTAATCGTGACTTGAACAAGTGGCGGGTCGCCAATTAACAAAACATGCTGGATCTTGTTGATTCTATAATGGGCCACGCTCCAACGGTATAAACATGGCGAGTTTTCCCGCGCAATGTCAAGTTTCACGCGCTTGTAATCGAGTTTTTTCCTCGCCATATTCGAGTGTCAGCGTTTTTTTTTATAGATGTCGAGTTTACAGCGCTTCTTTCCAGTTTGCACTCTATACATTGAGTTGTGCTCTCTATATGGTGAGTTTGACATAAATCATGTCCCAGTTTTACTTATACGCTCCATGTATCAAATCAGGGCGAGGTTTCCCGCGCGCTGTCGATTTCATTTCACGCGCTGTGTAATTTGAGTTTTCCTCGCCATATGTCGAATGTGCAGCGTTATGTCGAGTTTACAGGCTAAGGTTCCAGTTTGCCCCTCTATACATCGAGTTTGCTCTCTATATGTGAGTTTGACATAAATCATGTCAGTTTCAAAATCTCGACATATGTTCTCAACAGGAGGAAAAACTGCGACATGATTTTTTGGTTGTATGTGTAAAAAAAAATCATGTCGGAGTTTGCTCATGTTGAGAAAAAAATCATGTCGAGGTTTGTCATGTTGAGAGAAAATCATGTTTCGAGTTTCTCATGGTGCCCAGAAAAAAAATCATGTCGAGTTTGCTCATATTGAGGAAAAAAAATCATGTCCAGATATTGACACTGTTGAAAAAAATTATTTCCAGTGTTTTAAAACTCAGCATGATTTATGCGGGACATGATTTATTCTGGACCATGATTTATGAAAATCGGCACATAGAGTTCAAACTGTATAGCAGCGCTGTAAACTCGACATATAGCGGGGTGGTGTTGTGTAAACTCGATATACAGTGCATGAAACTCGCCATGATATGATACGTGGAGGTGCCATAATTCTATGTTTGGTCGCCTACTGCCCGGCGTTTCAGCATCCCTTTCCCGCCTTGCTCTGTTCTTTGAGTCTTACCTTCTCCCCTTCTTCCCACCATCTTTCCCCCCTCCTCCTCCCTCCCTTTTCTCCCCTGTCTCGTTGACGACGGGGATACTCGCCAGACGAAATCATCCATGGTCGGGATTAAAAAAATTGTAACTTTTGCAAGTTTGAAACAAGACTGTAGCCGATTTTGAAAAAAAATGCGGTCTGTGTGTGGGGAAGTGTTTGGGTAGGGAGCTGTCTTCTGTGCGAACTACACGTTACCGATTATTGCTAGAAAACCGCTTCCCGACTTTTCAAAACTGGGACGATTGGCCATTTTTCGAAAATCGTGAGAATTTTCCTTTTCAGGTGTAGTTTTGAGAGTGTCCTGTATAGTCTCTGCAAGTCTTGTGTGGTCGGGAGGACGTGACAAATTTGAAAAAAAACAGCCACCAATATTCTTGCAAGCTTAAAAAAATCGCCCTGGAGGGTTGGAATCGGGAAGGTACGTGACAGCAACATGTCACAACGTGTGCTGTCATGTTAAGGTTTGCGACCGGATTGGGAACAGAACAAGTGCCATGCTTGTCTTGTGATTTTCTGAATTTGCCGTCCGCCTACTGTTGGGGCGATTGACCATCTCTGTCTTGTACGTTTGTAAGTTTGAAAAAGACTGCAGCCGATTTTTGAAAACCAAAAAAAAACCATGTGTTGGTGTAGTGAGTAGAGGTCGGAGTCGCGTCGCGGGGTGTCTATATGTGACTGTACCAATCTTGGCGTCAACAACTCGGACGAACAATCGACGAGCAGCATTGACAGACATGGTCACTACTTGTGCCGTCGTTTCATGGTCTGTGACTGATCGGGGACTGAAAAAGTGGTGGATGATCTTGTGATTCCATGATGCGGTCGCCTACTGCCCGGCGTTTCAGCATATCTCGTTGACGACGGGGAAAGGAGGAAAATCGAATTACTACATCATCCCTTGTCGGGGATTATTTTAAAAAATTGTAAATTTTGCAAGTTTGAACAAGACTGTAGCCGCCGATTTGAAAAAAATGTGTGGTCTTGTGTAGTCGGAAGAGGTTGGGTAGGAGCTGTCTTCTGTGTGACCGTGCCCCATACCTTTAGGCATGCAATCCCCAATGCCAATCGAGCAGGATCGTTTGTCCTACCCCCCCCCACGGCCCCGGCCGTGAAACAAGACAGAAGGGTATTAGCACCATGTATGCTATGATGCTGATTCAGCAAAGCCGGTTGCCAAAACAATTTGTGGTGTGTATTATCATTTCCATGCATGCACAATACCCATGATACGTCGGCAGTTGTGCGAAAAACCAGTTTACGTCTTGTGCCCAGAGTCAGAGGCACTGTAAAATGAAGGCCATAACATTAAAGGAATTTTCACAATTCCCTTTCCCGGTGTAGTTGTTGGTGGTTGTAGTGGGGGGGGGGGGGGACCAATATAGACCCTCTTTTTCTAAACTATTTTTACACAGTGACCCCCTTTGTGCTGCTGTCTTACCTTTTACCCATAACCCCTTTTTAAAATCTTTCAGACACTCAATAACCCCCATTTTCTTCTTTCCTGCTACCCACCTTTTTTCAAAGTTTTTAAAAAAAAAAAAAACACTTTTTAAAAACACTTTCAACATTCAAATTCAAAATTGGACAACACGCTACGGCGCTCACATTTTGAACCATTTTATTAATTCATGGCTATTTGAACTCTGGAAGAGATGCACCTTCAATAGCCCCTTCTTAAAGTACATAATGAATGACACACATTCTATTCAGGGAGTGTTACTGAATTGACCCTTATTTTTGGATACATTTTTTACCTGAAAGCCCCTACTTTTCACCCGATGGCCAAGACACATAACCGTCACTACAGATAGGCAGTGCCCCCCGTACCTTTTAGACTGAAGATCATGTGAAATTCATAGCAAATTAAGACCGTTTGTATAACGGTAAAAGAGGTGTAACTAAAATGCTGTCAAATTAGAACTTATAGGTTCTGAACAGAATTATAGTGCTACTATAATTTTCGTACTGATGCTGTCATTGTTACAAAGTTGTCAAAATCCCAAGTTGTAAGGTTTAAGTTAAGGTGCAAATAATAGGTAGTACCCATTTAATCATTTAGAGGGTTAGAGGTTTTTCATAACACTTTAATAAAAAAAATCAAAACAAATTATTTAATATTCCTGACCTTTAATGTGACATTGAAAATTTCTTGAAGATGTGCATTACTTGTATCATATTAAAAAATACGTTTATCATAAAATGGGGTAGTGTTCCCTTTAAAACAAGAATTCACCACTTTCCACCAAACTTGTCAATATTGTGCATGCAGCAGATTTGAACTCAGCACCCTCGAAATGACCTAAAACACCTCTCAGATATTTAGGGTATCTTGTACGGTTCAACCTTATTTTGAGCCTTTTTTAGCTTGATGGATCCCCTAGTATCTCCTCATTTGTGTACAGATGGGTTCTGGGGTACTTGATGTTGGCGTCATATCTTAAAAACTATTGACTCTATCTTTATAAACTTTACAGATATAGCGTAACAGGCCAATCTTACCGACAACAAAGAAAAGGTTGTCACGGATTTTTGTTCAAAAAAATTAGGCGCCTACCACCAAGAGTTGCGTTTTTTTTTTGGGACACACGGTAGTAGCAGCGAAAAAGTGGCCGGGAAAAAGCTATTTGGGGGATTTATAGGCCAAGAATCGATTGAAAAAGGTTGTGAATTTGTTTGAGCTGGACTGAAATAACTAATTCAGGTGAAATGTCGGACCATTTTCGGATGTTCCGTGCGCTTTGTCGATTATTTTGCTCTGTAATAATGTAGTCGTTAAACGAGTGGACGGAAAAGTGCAACGTGGTCGTGAACATAGTTCTGGCGAATGTTTTCAAATTTTGGTGAAGCGGCCGTGAAGCGGTGTAACGCTCCCGAATTAACTCGGCTGGCCCAAAACAAACTCGACCCATACCGACCGGAATTCTCCCGGTTCTGCTAGCAAATTCATGAGTTCCCGTATTAGGAAAGAAAAAATAAATATAGAACATTAAGGAAAGAGGGCAAATCTTTCAGAGTGAATAAAAGAACAGAGAAAATTTGAAAGATTTCAATTGAAAGTCGTTAATGTTTCCAACATAGTTTTTCTCCCGACTTCGGATGGTTCATCCATTAATTTTGATTATGAACCAAGTAACTGGCGTATGATAAATGTGTTCTGATTGGTATTTTAGTAACACTATTAACTGCCAATGGTGCAAATGATATACCAACCAACAATGTCTTGTTATAGCGGTTTTGTCTTGAAGTTTTCAAGCTTTGAAAGGTTAGACTGTTATACTTTTCATGTACTTTAAAAAATATCTATATGGACTCCAATATTTCTTATGACCGTTCCTTCAATGGGGCTGTCAGACGGCAGAGCTTGTCCATTTTTTTTTTCTGGAAAAGCTGTATTTTAAAGAGCTTATGATGCAGTTCATACGTGATAGGTAGCTTAGTTTTCAAGTTATGAGCCTTTAAAGTTTAGGGACTAAAGTTTTATAGTGCCACTGTACGTAAACCTATTTCTCCATAGTGGACTGTGTCATACTGACAGTTTCTTAAATGGGGGACGGTCAGATGGCAGAACTTCCATTTTTTTTTCAGGAGAGTTATTCAAAGAGCTCGCTCATGATGGAGTTCTATGTGGATGGCTCAGTTTAAACTATGATCTCCAAAATTGCGACTTCTCATTTTCATGTAATGTAAAAAAATCAGACGAACTTAGTTTCTATCCTGACAGTTCCTTAAATGGGGTGTTGGACGGTGGAGCTCTATCCATTTTTGGAAAAGCTGTATTTTAAAGGCTCTATCTCATGATGTAGTCCATATGTACATAGGAAGCTTAGTTTTCCAAGTTATGAGCTTTTAAAGTTTATCCTTTTACATTTAACCTTTCATGTAATTTCTTGGGTCAAAAATACTGATTTTGGTCTGTGGAATCATGAAAGCTTAGTCACCAAAGTTACTCAAAAGAACTACTGGCCAAGACTAAATGTGGGATATAAACAGATGCGTTGAGTGACCCCCTAGGTGACCTTTGACCAATTTCATTAAAATAACATAAGGTTAACAATTTGCTCATTCTCAATTTTAAATGCATCGACTGATTAAATTTATACTTGGTCAGGAGAACAAATGGCCCAAGGCTCATGTGGTGTAAACAAAATGACGTATGATGACCCTTATGTGAACTTTGACACCATGTTGCAAAATGCTTTAAAACTCACATTTCTTTGGCACATAAGATGCACGGCCCCCAAAGTTACTCAAAAAGAAACCACTGGCCACGAACTTAATGTGAGATATACACAGATTGACCTTTGATGACCTCTATGTTACCTTCTGACCCAATTTCATTAAAATCCAAACACCAAAGTCTCTTTCAACAAAACCCAAAAAAAAACATGGACAAAAATCTATCAAACATCAAATAGACTACATGACACACTGATGGCAGGCGACACAAGTGTTCCGGGGAACGAGGTATTTTTTACTTAACTTTAAGAATATTGATTTCTTCCTATTTATTCAAAAATGTGCAACAAATCTTAAAATTCCTCAAATTTATCCGAGATCGTTGTGACTGTTCTATGATACGTTGGCATAAAATAATGCAGGGACATTTTAGGATGATTTGTACACAACAACATATTTGACAAACTGTAATAGGATGAAATGTGAATTTTTCACAATGAGGTAGATTAGTCAGCACTTGCTTGAAAAAAATTCATTTTGGTTGAGTGGTTCTCAAGATATGGTCCACTGACAATAAGTCAGCAAAACAGACTTGTCCACAAAAAGCATCATTTTTCTTAGGCAAGGGAATCCCCAATGCCCACTCGAGTAGATATGTCCTCCCCCCTTCCCCCGCCCTGACACAAGACGGAAAATGGTATTTAGCACAACGGTAGACTGTACCCCAGTCCGGCTCTGTCTCTGGGGTTAGAGCGCACTGGTGAAAAGATAATGCTAGCTCGCGGCTAAATTAAAAACTAGATGACTTTTCAGCTTACCACCCCCGGACAGGCCTGCCAACCAACGTGTCCAAATTGCACACAGGGCTCCTGGAATAACACTAGGTAGGGAGTAGCCCGCCGAGGACTGTACGAATCTGTAGGGAAACTGTCTCCAGCAGTATCGATGCACAAGTAACGTGACTGCATTACCTTGCGCACATCTCGGTTAAATTTGAATGCTAATCCGGGACCACAGATACGAACAAAGCAGGTGGTATCAATGGCATGCGACATAGGTATCAGTTATCTATTACGCGACCGCAGCTCCTTTATCAGAGTGCCCAGTATGCGAAAAATAAACAATAGCAATAAAATTAAAAAAGGGGAAGGAGAAGCTAAAGAAATCAGAAATTGCCTTGTGATTTTTTCCTCGTTTTTTGTTTGTTTATTTGTTGGTTGCAGTGGCGGAACCAGCGGGGGGAGGGGGGCGGGGACGCAAGCCCCCCCAACAGAACCCTTACCCCCTTCAGCCCCCCCCCCCCTAATGAACTGGACTTTTTGTACAGTGTCTATGTAGAAGGACCCAAATTTGCCCCTTAAAAAAGCTTGGCACCCCTTCAGCCCCACCCCCCATTTGCAAAGGTCGGTTACGCCACGGTTGGTGGTTGATATTTCCTTATGAGGATGGGGTGATCTTCTGAAAAAATAAATAGTGCCCCTACTCAGCAGGTGCCAACAAGACAAGCTCTCCATTTATTTAACCAAAGCACAGTGGTGTCCCTTCTTCCAGAAAACATGATTTTTCCCAGCGTTACAGCTTTCTGACGAAATCTTTCCCAATTCATCTCAATTCAATGTTACAGCTAGCGTGTCCATCCAACTGACCGTAAATCATCCTTGTGAACAGGTAATTAAAATTGTATGTTCAAAGGGGTCAGTGAGTAATATTATATACTTGTCTTTTCTAAAAAAAAAAAGTAAAGGTCAATCCCCAGATAAACGATTTTTTCTGTGATTCCATGCCATTTCCTTCCCTATCATTTATGTGAAATGATGGTTCCTATACGTTTGTTTTATTTTGTGATTCTTTTATTTTTACTATTTTAAAAATAACAAACTGGAACTCATAATCCAAATAACGAAATTTTCTCAAGCCATTGCAGCGAATAGGCTGCTGTTTAAAAATGAATATTATACTCTAACAGATAAAAAACGTACTCACATGTTTGTGACGGGAGGAATCTGACCAAGAGAAAGCCTGTCCCTCCTGTACCCAAACCACAGGCCCACCAGGGGGGGGGGGGGTCCCTTTCTGCTGATTTTTTGTTAATAAAAAAAGATCCATAAATTTATAGAAATTCTGAATAACTCCACTTTTGGGTGATGAAATGTGCACAAAGTTAAAAAAGGAGCATTTTAGATCAAAATTTGTTTTTTTGTTTTTCTTTTCTTTTTCTTTTTAAAAAAAGTTACTTTTTTTCTAAGCCATGCACCCCCCCCCCCACCCAAAAAAAAAACTCTGGTATGGCCCTGCCTCACCAATTTTCAGTGAAAATGGTGCATGCGGAAATCTCTCCTATCAAAAACATACGTAACCTACTATTCAATGCCAAAGAAAGTGAGGGACAAGGATATGTTCCCTGAAACTTTGCCACACTATTATCTAGAGTACAGAGACCCGTCATCATCAGAGCTCTTTATTTCTTTTACATTTTCTCTTTTTCTTTTTATCAATTTCCTTCTCCTCCCCTAGGCCCAGGCGCGAGAAAGCGGAAGCCATTGGTGTATCGCACCGATACCACAAAAGGGAAGGCGGAAGACGGTCCAATGTCATGATTTTTCGACTAAAGGTTACAGCTTGGAGAAAATTCGGAAAAAGGAGTTCAAAAAGTACCCGCGTGTTAGATCGACTTTAACGGAAAAATATGTGCACGGATTCTTTCCCAAAAGGTTAACCCCACTTTTCAAAGTCCCGACCACAAGAATCTGTGTATGGACCTATTTTCCATTTTCTCAAATCATTCCTAACCATCCTTTCCATTAGCTGGGGTAGCAGGATTAATGGCTTGGTCAGCGACGCTGCGCATGGTACAAGCCGTACACACCAACACAGCAAAAAACCACAACAAACCAACAAAAACCCCCCCACCACCAAACCCCCCACCACCCCCCCCCCCCCCCCACCCCACACCACCCCCAAACACCCCCCCCACCCACCCCACAAACTACCCCAAAACCCCCCCCCCACACCCCAACACCCCCCCCCCCACCCACCCCCACCACCCCCCACCCCCCCGCCCCACCCCCACCCCCCCCCCCCACCCCCCCCCCCCCACCCCCCCCCACCTTAGCATCAGTGGGAAATTCCCCCCCCCATCCCGGTTGTCAGGCCATTTCTAAGGGTATCTTTACCGAAAATAGGGACCAACTAGTGCATCTCAAACCATGTGTGACCTCGACACTATGTTTGTGAAACTTTGACTACAGACTTGTTGGTGCCCAGGCATATTTACGTAAATTGACCTCTAGATGACGTGACCTTTTGGGTCACTCTAAAACCCTCATAACAAACGGCAGGATGTTCTCCCCTACCTTCATGCTAAATATTAGCCCATAGCCACCCCCCGCCTCCATCTTTGGAAGCGACGCGTTATGCAAGGGCTGTTTAGCCCCCCCTTTTCAGTAGCGTTGTCCCATCAAACACCCCATATTTTTATTTTGCACCCAAAGTCCCATATTTTGTGAATTACCACTGTCACCGCCCCCTATTTTGGGGAAAAAACACCAAAAGACCTCTATTTTAGAAAATTTGCAAACAATCACAACCAGAGACCCCATTTTGGGAAAAATTTTTCATATTTGTCAATGAAAACACCTTATTTTGGCATTTTTGGCATATCTCACCAAAGGTCCCTATCTTTTTTCTGTCCCCGAAATGCCCCTGGGCTGAAGCACGAACCTAACACCCCTATTCATTTCATACGTGAGATGCCCCCCCCCCTATTAGCCCATATGTCAAAGTATAAACAAATGCATAGCCGGACAGACAGACAGACAGATCTGTTTAGTAGTATAGATATCTAAGGATTTGCGATACATCCATGATAATATTGTCATCAAGCTTCATTTGAGATGCATGAGGCGCAGGTTATTGAAATGCAAATAAAATTAAATGGAGATCTTTATTCAATAGTGAGTGGGACAAACTATCAAAATAAAAATGATTTTGCTTACCGGATAGTAACTATTGAGCAAAAAGCAGGATATTTGACTGGATAATAATAATAATACATAAAACGAATTATATTTGGATTAGAGTTGCAAATAAAAAGATCTCATAAAGTCAAATAAAAACATCAAACCGAGAAATCGGGAATTTTGGAAGAGGCCGAACACCTGCCTGAGCTTCCCAAACAACAATGTGCGCGTGCGACAACCCCCAGGTGTTTGTCAAACAGCCGCTCAGTTCCCAGGGCCCGTTTTAAATCCTGCGACAAAAAAAATAAGCCGTCGCAATGATTGGCCTGGCTAAGTGGTATCTTACGCAAATACGGCACGTCGAGAGACAGGGCGAGTATACCAGAACCATGCGTTTTGACTAAGTTTGTGGCGGAAGTAGGACTTCCCCAGACCTCGGGGGAGATTTTGGAGCACTGATCTCTACACACTGGATAGGCGTCTCCACGCGATTGAATAGCGAGCCGGCGAAGAAATCGGAAGTTGCACAGCGTCCCATTTGCTCTACCCAAAAACATTCATCGGTTGCACGGGGTTCTATGGGGATGAGTATACATGTATATGCCTTTATAAAGTACTTCCTCGTCAATATCTGAAAAAATAACAAGCTGTTTGCAATTTGCATTGCAGTATGTGGCCCGTTTGCCTGAAATTAACTGTGAGTAGAAGTAACGAAGTATTCTAGGTAAGTTTGCGGACCGAGTAGTGATGATACTGGCTATACGACGTGTGTGGGTGTACACACGTCGTAGCTATACCACTGTACATAATGTATGCACTAATTCACTAATTACTCGTCTAGACATATATAGCTGTGCTCTAAAATGCAATAATAACTCCATGGGAATATTAGATTAGTATTTAAAGTTACAGAGTCTTACGCGGATACATTTGTTAGAAGGATTCACAATTAGGCCTAAGGATAGCTTGTGATTTTTACGTTTATCACAAAAACAGTATCACTAGACTAGCTTAGACAATCCCAAGGTCAAGGACCAAAAATTTCAGTCTTCCCAATTTTAATTTCCAGTTTTTTTTAATTTTGGGTTTTTTTTGTGCAGTATACGGCCCCATAGACTTGCAGTGCATTATCTTTTTTTTCAAAGCGAGAGTTATCCGATGGGGGATGAGGGTGGGGGCGGATGCTCGGTGGCATGCTCATGTCCAGGGGTTTGACACGTGACCCGAAAAGGCTAACAAGCCAATTGTCAGTGAAAATAAAAAACCCCCTAACAGGAGTCTAACAGAGCCAGTTTTTGGTGAAATCATAATAGTTTTCAGGTTTTTTTTAAATAAGGGGACCCAATTGCAGTAAAATTATACCCCCTTGTGGATGACAGGTCTCAATACGTAACTAAAATACCTTCTTAAAATACAATGAGAATATTAATTAAGCCACAAAAAGTGTCTTTTGACTAATTAAAAATTTAGTTCTAAAATCATTGTTGATCAGTCATAATGTACTTCAATGCTAGAAACATGTTTACTATGCTGGAAGATATCCTTCCCATATTTAAACTAGTTTCATCGATAAACAAAAATATTTCATTACCTCTAAATGTTACACTTAAAATGACAAAATTTAATGATCTGACTAATTAATTGGAATATTAAAGCGACTTTAGACTCACAAATGAATAGAATTAGTTTGTTCAAGCACAAAAATGACGAATTTTTAGTACAAGGGTCATTGCTAATTAGTCTTTTGGACGAATTATAATTAAAAAGTCTATTTTTTAAGTGTAGAAATATTTGCAATTATGAAATGTTTAATCCAAAAATCGTTAAAGCATTTCTCTTTAATTCAAACCACTTTAGCACTATTTTGTGGAGTCTAAAAAAAAATGTGCATGACTAATATTATCAATTAGTAAAATAAGAAACTTTTTGACTAATTATACTCTCAGTGTAGCCAATATACAATAAAGTTACACTTTGCTATACTGCAAGAAAAATTACACACTGGGGTTAATTTTGATGTCAGTATGTGTTAGGTTACATTTTACTTTTTTATTCATGGACCAGTCACAATCACAATTGAATTTGATACCCCCTAGAAATTCATTATTGTTGAATTTTATACCCCTAGAGGTTTGCCCGCATTTGAAGCTATTGTCGCTCTTTTTTGGAACGAGCTTTGGTGTCCCGACCAAAATTCAAGAAAACCCCCAGAATTAATTTCCAACGTATCTTAAGCAATATTTAAAAAATAGAACGAGCATGCCCCAAATCTCTTAAAACCTGGAAAAAGGATACGAGCTGCTACTTCTCCCCCCCCCCCCCCCGGGGTACTCCCACCATCACTTGAGGGGCTCCAAGTAAATGTGCTGAAGGGGGGTAGTAAAGCGGAAAAAAAGGGAAGGTAGGTCTTAAGAATATCTAAATATCTGCGAAATAATGTAGTCAAAGCACTATACCGCATTGAATTATTGTCTGTGAGCTGGAAACCTTAAATATGGCATTTAAGACTTTTTAAACACATTTTTGAATCATGTTGTTCGAACATACCCACCTATAATCGAAAAACAAACCAATTAATTGACAAACGTGCCATACGTGCAATTAATCGCCTAATTCTGTCCCTTTTCCGTAGTTTCCCTATTACTTTGTACGTGCACGACCGGGTTCTTGGTAGAGCAAAAGGGCTGCCGAGCAATTTCCGGGTTTCCTCACGTTCGAGCGGCGATAGCCTATCCAGTTGTTGTAGAGATCAGTGATTGGGAGACGTTTTCCTACAGATTCGAAGGGTCCACGGATATGGGGTGAAGGAGTCTAGTGTAAATTTCAGTCGCTTAGTGTTTTCATCACCTGGACCGATGGGAGGTCTAGCACAACTGCAGACTTGTCCATGGGTATTCATGATGGGAATGATAAGTACACAAATTATTTGGCCAACCGGGCTTTTCAAATCGAAGTCATAGCATGTTTACAGTGAGGTTGACTTTGACAAGTGAGGTCAAAGTCAACACACGTCAAGTGAAGGTCGCAAGTCCAGTTGAAGCATGATAAACGTGAGGTCAATGGCAGTCCCCAGTCAAACTCCAAGTCAAATGTCAAAAAGTTCAATCATTGCTAATACCATCTGTCAACTAGAGTCTCCGATACTTATTAAAGCGGAGAGACCCAGCGCCCATTGGTGCTTTTGTTTGGTGAACTCTTAATGCTACCAATAGGCCCCCCACCCCACCCCCATTTTTTATTCCCCCCCCCCCCGGCCGGAAAAATGATAGATATTTTGCCAAAAGTCACCCAAATTTGAGCAAACAAATTCAGCGATTTGGGGCCAAAAATTGGTGTAAAAATCTCCTGCAATCTTACGCCAACATGATGCAACAATGATATATTATTGTCGTAGTTACAAAAGTTGGGACCATGAATCCCGTTCAACAACCTCATAAAAGAAAGCAAAAACCAAACTTTGTCCTCACCTGATCAAATCGATCCAATGTTACATTAAACTAGGAACTCAGTATAACCGTCAAAATATTAAAAGGTAACAAAAATCTATTGGTGTAATGCAATCAAAAGGGATATTCATTTTTTGGCCCAATCTTTCCTCACGTAAAAACGGGCGCCAAACACGATCAAAATTTTAAAAGGCGATCACGCACAATAAGGCATCAGCAGTTTTTATCTGTCTACTGCCCTCACTCTCAATATAAAATGTGCTTATTCGGATATATGGATATTGTGTATATTGATATGGAGCCTGGCACTTGCAACCCTCCCCACCTTGTATCGTGGAAGGAAAAACGACCTGCGTTTTTAAGAGGGACACAAGAAGATTTTTAGGATACGAATCTTCTCAAATCAAAATTACCTCCTGTATTAATTTTACCCCCTTATTTACAGAGTTCCCCACTTTTCCCAGAGTTTGGACCCGAAAATTCTAACTCAGCACCCTGTCAAACTATAGAAAAACATCTTCAAAACCACCTTCCCCAAACTTCTAGAATAGGATTCTCATTATTATACCTACTAAATGAAAAAACTGAATTTTCGGACCTGGGGAGAGGGTTGTTGATTGAGTTTAGTTGGTCAAAAATCGTCTCGACATGTTGGCACTGCAGATTTGTGAAGCTATATTTCATTTTCATAAGGCCGACTATATGGAGGTAATTAAAAATTAGCGTTTATGCAAGCAAAGACAGCCAAATTAAGGTATAGACCGAGCTACAGTATTTTAAATTCAAGTAGCTAATTTGCGCACTGTCCAAGAATTCGCATTAAAACGAATAGTGTTCATGGAAGCAAATTGATGTCCAGATAGAGCAGGAGCAGAATATCATAGGGTCCTTTTTAAGGAGTTCGTTCATGCCCGCCTACATAGGGTTTGACACCTTTAGTTAGTATGGACCCTCTATATCAATGCAAGGTAGTTAGTGGTCTCAAATTGTGGTGTCACTTTTTTCAATATGGGTCAATTTAAGGTTACACAGGGGTCAAACTTTTAAACTACTCCAAACATGCTTAAAACATGTTCCATATTGTCCGTCATAAGGATTCCAAAAATGTATAGTTCGGAGTTATTGAGTAAAAATTACTAAAACGGTAAAAAAGGTCAATCTCAATTTGTACAGGGGTCAACATTGAAAGTTACTCTTACTATATTTCAAATACAAATTATTTCCCGAGGAAAGAGGACTCCCAAAAAGTATTGTTTTGGTTATGTTAAAGCACATTTTTTGAAGAGCGCCCCAATTTTCCAAAAATTTTGAGATTTTTGCACGGTTGCATTGGTAACTGGCTAGTAAACTTTACCTGTGAATGAGTAAGCTCGAAAATGTCTACGTGTCGCAAACGAAGGAATTTTGTAATTAGATTAAAGGTGCGTGTTCCGATTGTCTTTGGGACCCCCCTGATTTACCCGGAAGTAGTATCGATTTTGATATCAGATGATAAAAAGCCGTATTTTTCGTAATCCTGAAATTTGAGCCCTCAAATCCATTTCATTCCCAAGATATAAACAAAAAACCGCCGTTTTTGTGGTTAACCATCAATATGAATAGGGCTTTGCAACATGCATTATTGCGTCTACCATCATCAAAAAAACCGCAAGTTTTTTGTTTCCCACGCGTATTTGATGGGTGTATGTGCAAATGCCATGCCTCTCATATCAAGTGAGAACACAATACATGTAAATCGGAACACGCACCTTTAATTAATATCGGAGATCTCGATAATCAACGGCTGCTGGGGGAAACGGCCACCGTCCAATATGAAATAGCCGGGAAATGGCGCCATGTACGTTTCTACCCTCATCCATTAGTTGTTTACTATTAGTTAGGCGGTGCAAGTTAGACAGTTTTTTGTGAGGTGGCAATATTTTATAATGGACGGACAGAATTTGGGCGTTTCCAGCTCCAGGCTGTAAATTACAATCTGGGATTCTTTTAAAATCGCTTCTTTTATGACAAATAGGCCCCTACGTACGTTTGAGTTTTTCCGTTCGCAGGTATAGTTTACTAGACAATTACCAATTTTTTTTTTTTTTTTTTTTAAAAAAAAGCAATTTAGAAAATTGAGGCGCTCTTCAAAAAATGTGCTATTAATTATTGCTTTAAATGTTTTCTTACCGAGATAAAGGTCGAAGAAGATCAATGCCAATTGGATTATGTTGCCCATGACCTATTTTGTCACAAACACGATAACTATATGCATTGCAGATGTTACAACTATTCCTTATTTTGACACATTAAGCTAGATTAACAATTTGTTTCATTTTTTCCCCAATTGTGTAGCAATTTCTCATTTGACGTTTTTTTTTTTAGCAATTTTAGCCCTTTTTACTCAATAACTGCTAAACCAATGGTCAGATGTGGCAAACTATACACATTTCTTGTGAATCCTATGACTAGACGGACATATGACATACATTTCAACATGATTTGGATATTTTAAAAAGTTTGACCCCTGTGTAAACTTAAATTGGCCCTACTGAAAATGTGACATCACAATTTGAGACCACTAACTACCTTGTAGTTGTATTGATATAGAGGGTCCATACTAACTACCCGGGCTAACTACCAAAGGTGTCAAACCTCAAATGTAGTGGGACATGAACGATGGTGTTAATTTGACCCAGGTCCGTGCTCCCGCTTTAATATGGTGATATTATTATCCATAACAATTATTTTCTTGACAATATTTCCAATAAAATGTCTGTAACCCTTATTTTTTATTTTATTTCGTCTATCACGCTATACCTAAGAATAAATTCCTTTTAAATGAGTTTCATTTTACCCGCTATACATGTATACCTATAGAGTAAATCCTTTTTAAATTGGGTCTATTTTTCCAAAACTTAAAAACGCCCAGAAAGTAAATAACCAATCGCTAAATGTTCCATGATATTGTCGTGGTCACGACATACTGTCGAATCTGATTTTTGGTCAAATTGAGTTAATAGTTGATTCTGGTTGCATTTTATGTACTCTTTAATTGCACCAAAAAATAAAAGTGAAATTCCATCTCCTACCCAAAATAGCCCCTGTCGAATAACAACTATTTGTATAAAACGGGTTTCACAAACAGTAGAATTCGTATTCGATAGCTTGGCGTGTTCAATTATCCCAAAGCAAAACAGATAAATTGCGAACGAATAAGTATTCGTTGGGACAAAGATTGCTAATTCAGTATCAAAATCGATAATGTTGGTCAAAGTTTAAGACAATCGGTGAAATTTAACCCAAAGGGTTCTATATAGATAGAGATAGAGAGGCAACACGTTTACGTAATCTTTAGAAATTCACCCTCTCGCATGTTTTGCCGACCACAAAGAAAAAATAGAGTACCACAAACAATAGAAAGCAATGGCTGCCTCCGCTTCTTCCACATAATGTGGGTGCCGCTTTTCATATCCACTAAATGGTATGATCAACTTAATGTATGTGTTAGCGGTGGTCAGGTTGTTGTAATAATAGTGTACTGGATCATGTGCGTCAGATACTTTTTTCTAATAATGCAATGCGCGCTTAGGTGAAAGATGTATTCATGAGGCGGTTTATTTAAATCATAAGACGACTTACGTGTCATTTCATTCGTTGTGTGGCCATGGGTAGGAAAAATTTAACCACCCCAAATAGCACCCAACATCCAACAACTGATTATGTTTGCGGATTGTTTGTATCGAATTGACCTTATGTGTGATATACAAGCACCAAACTAATAATTATCGTGCAATATTCAAAATGTCAGCGCCCAGCCAAGGAACGACTGGTTTTGAATGGGTTTCACCCCCTTGAATTTACCGTTCTATATTTTGGATTTGTCCATGTTATTTCACATTTTAATTTTTGTGTTTGAATACATATGTAATTGTGCACCAATTGAAACAAGGTCTGTGCATCATGATGGAAAGGAAGTATCCAGGTGTATGTAGTTGTACATTTGATGAAAAATAAACCAATTTATGACTTTTAGGGGGACAGAGTGACATTACCCCTAAGTCGTTTTACCAAAGGGAAGGGTTTACCACCCCAAATTAACTCCAGCCGGTTGTGCGCAAAAAACGTTAAAATTTTCGTAAAAAAAAAAACTCCGTTAAAAAAAAAAAAAGTGGTGCAAGCAGATAAACTCCGATTTCTCAAAAACTGAAGCAATGTGAATTTTATTTTCATGGGGAATTCAAGGCACTATCAGTTGATTTGCTACACATGAAATCGAAAAATCATCAAAAATCAGATTGTTCATGTCTCTAACAAGTACGAGTATCCCTAACATACCCTATACCCTGCAAAATGATAAGACCAGAAGCAACCCAACAAGCACAAAAATCGGATATTTTAGTCATACTGTCGTATGGATTTACGTAACGCTATTTGAATGGAGAGTCTATATTTGAACAATGCCGTTTTCTTCCTTGTTGGCAATTTCAGGTGAAAAAAAGGTTAAATTATGAGAATTCTACAGACTTATCCTCAATTTTAAGCCATTCCTGCAAATTTCAAATATTTTGGACTCTTTCGGGTGAATCACTGATAGATATGAAGATATCTTGTTTTTCATACCCATTCCAATTTGATTACACAGTCCAGAGTTTTATCGGTCCATTAGATAGATTAGTGTGCTAATGATAACCTCAGAACTTGAAGGTGATATCGGGGCTGATATGCTGTATCTGAACCAATATCTTACATAATATATATAAACAACTTTTAAGCTGACAATACTCATTCTAAAGGGGTTACCTGTTGAAATATTCATTGTCGGGGGTAATGCATGTATTGAACAGATTTTAAGAAAGCAATGGATGTTTATGAAATTTTAGATTCATGTCAATTGTTAAAGTAGTGAAATTATATAATAAATGACAGGTACCCCTTATAGCTTAGTGCAATGAAAATGAATGACGTGTTTTCCACTGAATTGTATTATTCATAACACCTTCACAAAGATGAGAAATGTCAAGAAAATCGTACACTGTAAATTAAACGGACGACTCAAATTGTGTTCAAGTTTTTAACACCAAAAGGTGTTCTGTAATTGTACTGAAATCTATACCAACATTTTGGCCATGCATATCTCTTTAAGGATTTAAACAGGTATAGTTTGTGTGGGTTAAAGTTATAGGGGTAGCATTTTCAGAATGCTCAAATTCTTTTCAAAATGGTCCCAAAAAGGAAATATACTTGCACTCATTACACCATTTGGTCTCATAATTGATAATTATAGAGGTCAAAATATAACAATGGTGTACATAGCCTATTGGGTCATTTACATACTTTTATGTCAAATGCAGAGGAAAATATGCATTTTCTGTTATAGGATATGACCATACAAACAATTTGAGACTATAGTTTCGTCAAAATTGGAGCACTCTGAAAGGATTACCCCAGGATGACCTTGAACCGTTATGAGCCTATAATCCTGAAACTAATGACCGTAGATATATAGCAAACTATACCTTTTAAATCCTCATGACCAGATGAATAAGTTGGTATAGGTTTCAAACAATTAGACCAATTTTATTTTTGACCCTGTACAAATCTTTCCCTCAATTATTTTTTTACATGTTCTCCATGATTTTTCTAGACTTTTGACAAATTATTCTGTGACAAATTAGAATATGATAACACAAAATTCCTTCTGATGCAATTTTTTGGGTCAAAACAACTTTCTTGCACTAAATTGGAGATAAAATACTTTCAAAACTCTGCATATTCATAATTTCTCTCCAAATATTAAGCAAGTCCTTTTATGATCGCAATTTCACCCAAAAAGATCATCAAATTAATCAGACCCTAGTTGTTGACGCGGGGTAGAAATATTTTGGGGGAAAATGATCTTGTTGCAGGCATCTTGAGTTAGCCTTTATTTACGTTGTATTAACAACCATTAGCTCCAAGGGGAGACCGTGGTTACCCAAATTTCTTGTTCAGGAATTTCACTCGTGTAAAAGATTTTCGAACTCTAATTTTTGTCATGACAAAAGAAAAAATTGTGGATTTTGGAAAAAAAAATCAGCGATTTGCAGGCCAAAATTCACCAAATTTATGGAAAAATCAGCTATCTTGGGCTAAAATTGGTTTAAAAAATTGCCGGATTTTCGAACATTTCCCCAAAAAAATTTCACTTTCCCCAAAAAAATTCACTCCCCCTGCCCCCCGGAAAAAGTCTGGCGTCCGGCCACTGCCCCCCCTCGTTTTTTTGTATAACACTGTTTACCAAAGGGGGGGGGGGGGGTTAAATAAGTCGTTTTTATAAATCACTGGCGGCTTATGAGTTTTATAACAGTGGATAGCCATGGTCGTCCTCTTTCCATTGATACCAAATAATACAATCATGCCTCGTCATAAGGTCCGATACCGGCAAAATGGCATGCATTTTTCACAGAAAATAGGCGAAATCCAATTTTTTGCGCTAAAAAAAGGTAGGAAGTAGGATTTTCATGCGGTTTTTCAGCTCTGGCAATTGCTTAGTTTACAAAACCAGAGAGTTTCTAGAGCATATGTTCATAATATGTTAAAAATGTACCATAAATATCTTGGGTGGCAAACCCCCCCCCCCCTTACAACATCGACACATTACTTATTTTTTTTTTTTTACCCGGTGAAGGTGCTACCATCACATTTTTTCGTTGAAATGACCAGGAAAGGAGGTGGTGAGAATGCTTAGGCTTTTTAGCGCATTAGAATTTTTGCGCACCAGAACAAACTTCACTAGGGGTAACCACCATCCCCTTGGTAAGACTAGGGATAAAGGCGGACTAAGAGTTCCGAGGAGGGCGCCTCAATTTCAAACAAATCGGAATTTTCCCTCCATATATTGCTTGTCCATGTACTAATCATTAAAAATAACTAAGCTCAAATCAAAGTACTTTATATAGAAAATCACTACTTGGGATACGATGTTTGTTAATCCTATTGGGCACGGTTATACTGCATGAAAACAAGCCAATTCATACTCGATTCTAGTTGACTCTTTTTAATGAATACACAAAAAGTTATATTTCGATATCTCTGAGTCAGCCTTTTAAGTGTTAAATCCTGGAACCTTTCAGAAGTTTTTCATAAATTTATTGGAAGAGGGGGGGGAAGCGATGGGGGTAAGGGTGGTAACGAGAGAAGTTTAGAAAGTTAACCGAATATTTTATGCAAATGACTACCAATCCCTTGTGCTTTCTTAGCTCAAGAACTGTATGGGTTAAAATTTTGCTTGATCTAAGTCAATTCTTGGAAATTCTTGGAATTTTTTTACTGACTGGATCTATATTACAGACTTTGTAGATTGAGATCATCTAGATTCTGCATGAAAATCCTTTCAAATTGTGCAATGGGGGGCGGGCTCGCAAAAGTTAAAAATATGTTTGGTATGAGGGACATTTCAGAACTATGTATTAATTTCCGATTCCGTTCGCAATTTACATTGTTAGATCAAATTCAGCAAAAACCTCCGAGTTTCAGTGTTGTTCTCCCTGTTCCCCCCCTTTAACCCTCCATCTCTCCGAAAAAGTTTCAAAGTGGCAACATTTGCCAGCGCCCATAAGCGTGGTATAGGACAACATTCGAGGGTAACTTCAATCCGAGGCTGGGTATAATTACAATCATACACACTTAAAAAATACCGGGGTCCAATAGCACCTCTTGAAATAAAAAATACTAACGTATGAACACGGGAAAAGAAAGTCATATTTAATCAAATGGGGGTAGTTTTATTTTTAGTGGCGCAGAATGACCCGGTATTTTTTGGTACATTAAGCAGTAAAGCAACATTTTTTGAGAGCGCCCCCAATTTTAAAAAAATTTGATTTTTTGCAGGTATTGATAATTGTATAGGAAAACTGCTGAAACGAGCTATGCTCAAAAATGCGCATGCATTTATCATAAAAATAAGCGATTTTGTAATTAGAATTGGGATCCAGATTGTACTAAGCGGCGAGCTTGGAATGCTAAGTTTATGTCCGTCCATGATGAGAAAGTGCCACCTAGAAAAGCCTCTAAACTTGACTTGCTCGCCTGACCAATAAAACAACAATTGATGATGAAGCGTTATAGAAACATTACATGGCGCATTCACGGCTATTCAATATTGGATGGCCGTTTCCGATATAGGAGATTGTCCGATATAATATTCTAATTACAAAATCCTTCGTTTGCTGCGACAGACATGTTCGAGATTAATCATTGACAGGTTATAGTTACTAGCCAGTTACCTCACAGTGGTGGATTTAAGAGTAAGCAGTGTCAGCAGCTGCTGGACAGGGCCCCTAAATATTGCTCTCAGGGCCCTTCGGCACCCCACAGAGTCGCCGAATATAAAGTGCGACAGCCGCGTCGCCTCGCGATCGCTAAAGGGCCCCACCTTAAGAGTGCTGACAGGGACCTTTTCTTAAATCCACCACGGGTTACCATACAACCGTGTAAAATCATCAATTTTTGAAAAATGGAGGCGCTCTTCAAAAAAATGCTATTATTGCTTGAAGAACAGGAGTATATGAGACGGTGGAAGGTGCCTGGCATCACGTTACATGCCATTAGGCTTATTGCCCGAGGACAAATGCATGTCATTATCTTCGCACACAGAAAGACCACGCAAAAATAAAGGTGACCGCCTCAGTCCATGTCGGTTATTCCCGTGTTTATAGTGATCTTTATTTTTATATCTCCAATGTAAATGCATATCACTTAATTATTATAGGGTCATTCCAAAAACGCAACCACCATATGGACATTGTGACAGGTGGCATTTGAGGTACACCTGCATAACCCACGTATCGGTTTAAGCATATTCATAAGGCGTCAGTGACACGGTCAATAGGCCATGGACACTCAAGTTTATACCATCATTACCATAAATTTCCCCCCCCCCCCCCATTACTCTACCCTGCCCTTCAACCCTATACTGAGGCTATATATCGTCAAATTAAGCTAATGGATTGGAATTTATATATATATTGTAACCGTTAATAACCAAGGAGGTGATTTAAAGCTGTCTGGAAAATCATGTTCGTTTTATACGTTGTAAAGTGTTATACCTTTTATACCTGCACGTTTGTTCATGTTACCGCATAAGAAAAAAGATCGTTTTGTGGCAACTGAAATAAACAAATTGTTAATGATATTGCACTGTAAAATTCAGTTCAAAAAGCTGCTTCAAACGGGTTAACTAAACAACCCGTTGTTCAGTTCACTCGTTAAACAACTGCACTATACTATTTTGAACCTTAGACTGGCAATCAATTCCAAACAACCCATCATTATCTTCCCTGCCCTGGATTATATAACCGCTTACTAATTTTGAAATCCGCATGTGCCGCTGCATGCAAGTACTTCAGATGTAACAAAGAAATACTCTGATAATACTGCTGAATCGCTATACTCCAATCACTTCAGAAGTTTAAAAAAGTAAACAGCGTTGTGTACAATTTTCAGGCGACACTAGTTTATTTGCTATTGCATTAATTTAGCCATGTATAAATTAGCTTGCGATGGATTTGAAATTAAATGCGGGATGGGTGTTTTTCAACCCTCTCATTTTAGCTGCGGAAGCATCAGCTCCACAAGTCGGGTTCTATCTTATTCCGTCCGTTCGTATAACCGGATGATGTACGAGTCCATCCCAGTCCACAATGCACCAGGGTTTGGGGAATTTCATGTGATCCCATAAAAATACTATCCTAAACACATGAACATCCCCCGACTTTTACGTGTCATTTTAGGCCACAGAGCGCTAGTACATTTTGTGGTCCTTAAACTTCTTGAACCCTTTTTATGTCCAAGTACTGACATATATACACGTTGCAATGCATTATGGGAATGGTTAAAACACCCTCTGGTTCGTAACAATATTAGGCGGTATGTCAGAAACTTATTGGCAACTGAATGTTCTAGATTGATTAGATTCAGTAAATGATATGTATACTGCAGCTTCCCAGATATTCTAGGTCTTGTTTAAAATATTTCCCTGTATCAAACTTATACAAACTGCTCAAAACTTCCTTTGTTAGATAATTTCACCAATTGTCCAATGGTTTCTCACACACGAATGAGTTCAAATAAAAGATTTCAAAGAGTTCTGAAAATCGAGAGGGGAAAATGTCACTTATCCGCGATATACGTGTCCCGCAAAAAGGAACGCGCGTGTCAGCTTTGAGAAGCTGCAAAATGGTGTCTTGGGAAGACGTGTGAAGCTAGTTTTGAGACGTGTCCATTTCGATAAGACAAGACAATATCACGTGCAAGACACTCAAAAGCAATATTTTCAGGCAAGATTTCATTTTCGTAAGACGTGTTCCTTAAGATTTGATGATGGACATGTTTTCGTGTCTTAAAGACGGGCTTAAAGAGTACCTTAATTGCTTCTATTTTCTTTTGCTTCTATGTCTATTGGCAAGACATGTCTTATGGTACCAAGATATTTTTACAGTGTACGCTCTTAAAATAACGGTTCAAATTGAATCCTTTCTGTATTTATATGAACCATCACTCAAAATCGAGCTCCAAAGATTCTTCTGGTTCTGTAGGCTATCTATTCCAGGTTTTAAAGAACTTGGGTTCTGTTAAAGAACACTCAAAATAGCATAGAATTATCTCAGAATACAATTTTTTTTGTCAAAAACCTTCGAATGAGGTTGAACCTTTATTTGTTAAAAGGGCCATGGTCCGATCACTAATAGCCTCGTCCTCAGAACCCCAAATTTTACCGGAAGTGGTCGAAATTTTGTTATCAGAAGAAAGTATACTATTTTTCTCATTTACCATGTGAAATCTTATGGCTAAATGAAGTTTGGCTTGGAAGTTATCAGGCGCGGATCCAGGGAGGGGGCGGAGGGGGCGCGCGCCTCCCGGTAATTCTGCAAATTCTTGCAAAATCAGTCCATTTTGAGCTATTTTGGACCAGTTACAGCCTTTCAGCCCCCCGGTAATTTTGACATTTTTCAAATCCTGGATCCAAAAAAAAAAAAAAAAAAAACTGGTTCTGTAGGCTATCTATTCCAGGTTTTAAAGAACTTGGGTTCTGTTAAAGAACACTCAAAATAGCATAGAATTATCTCAGAATACAATTTTTTTTGTCAAAAACCTTCGAATGAGGTTGAACCTTTATTTGTTAAAAGGGCCATGGTCCGATCACTAATAGCCTCGTCCTCAGAACCCCAAATTTTACCGGAAGTGGTCGAAATTTTGTTATCAGAAGAAAGTATACTATTTTTCTCATTTACCATGTGAAATCTTATGGCTAAATGAAGTTTGGCTTGGAAGTTATGAACGACAATGTACTACATTTTGGTCGACCAATATTAATTTTACAAAGTACTCTATGGGACTTATACAAAATCGCATTTCTAGCTCCCACATCAAAACGGATTGAACTATCGGCGCGAAACTTTACAGATGTGGTTTTGGGTTGAAGGCCATTCTATCAAGATGAAAACTTTATACTTAAATCGGGCCATCCTCCTTTAAAATGTATATACCCAGTCTTTGAGATCACATTGATTGATTACCTTATACTTCCAAAAAAAAAAAAAAAAAAAAAATTGCAAAATCAGTCCATTTTGAGCTATTTTGGACCAGTTACAGCCTTTCAGCCCCCCGGTAATTTTGACATTTTTCAAATCCTGGATCCGCCATTGGTTATGAACGACAATGTACTACATTTTGGTCGACCAATATTAATTTTACAAAGTACTCTATGGGACTTATACAAAATCGCATTTCTAGCTCCCACATCAAAACGGATTGAACTATCGGCGCGAAACTTTACAGATGTGGTTTGGGTTTTGAAGGCCATTCTATCAAGATGAAAACTTTATACTTAAATCGGGCCATCCTCCTTTAAAATGTATATACCCAGTCTTTGAGATCACATTGATTGATTACCTTATACTTACAAACCTTGCGGTTTTACTTATGAATTAAACACATACTTATCATCCAAATCGTTTTGAACTATACATATGGAAGCGATTGGAGTCTTGTAATTGGCAAATTAATACATTACCATAAGCATGTGAACAATGGCAAATACAATATTTAGCATTAGAAATCAGCTGCTATGGAAAAGGACAGAAAATGATAAACATTTAAACGTTAGAGTATTGCCTCCTGAAATAGAATTAAACCTCATAATATAGTTCTTACTATCACACTCATAGGCAGTCAATATTTGTACAAAAGAAATTCAGCTGCATATAATGGCAAAGAACGGAACATGATTAACATTAGAAATAAAAAAATATGTGGTATATAGATTAGTTAGAAAAATAGCATCATTCAAATGTATATATTATAAAGATTTTGGCCCATATTTTATCTTGGAGCGCCATTGACGAAGACCAACATTTGCACTCTTTCCTAAGTTGACACATGAGCAGTGGCGTATCAGCTATTTTTGCAGGGGGGGGGGGGCACAAATTTTCAAGGCGAGCATATATTTAAGTTTGTTTGTACAGTGTATAAGCCTATGTGTATTTTCACATCACTGTCAATTGACGCGTGTGCATAAAATCACTAATTCCACGGGTGGGGGGGGGGGGGGGGGGTTCTCCCTTGGTTACGCCATTGCACATGAGATGCTAGCGAGCGGGTTGCGACCAACAGCCGCCCAGGGATTCGACCTCTATGGCAAGTCTTAATGTCGTAACGAGAAAGTCACAACGCGTTGCCGAAATGTCGTTGCGGTGTCGGCCAATTCGCAACGCATTGTGTAAGCTCGCAACGCGTTTTTTTTTAAGTCACACAAATTCATCATTCTGATTGGTCGGCAACGGGTTTCGGCAATACGTTAAATGACCCTTATGGTTTGTGAGCCTTCGCAACGCGTTGTGAAGCTCGTCGCAACGGGTTGTGAAATTCCACAACCCAATGCTAGATACTTCACAACGCGTTGTGGTGTAATAGGCCTATTTTAAGTACGTCACCGAAATTCATCAATCTAATTGACCGACACCGCAACGCGTTGCCACATTTGGGCAACGCGTTGCGGCTTTCTTACAACGAGTTGCGACAATACGTTATGACTCTTATGGCTTGCCATGGACCTCAACTTCTGTAGGCCTATTTCTTTATACCAAACACCGACAATCCTCTTCCTTGAGGGGCCTTACCATATACATCGTTGTATATTCACTAATTCGCTAACATTCCAGTTTTTAACAAATAAAGCACCGGGATATCTTTAGCTGCTCGATACAGTTTCTTCAATCGCAAATTTACTCTATTTTATACATAATAATCAGATCTTCTCTGATATAATGAAATCGCCTTCAACCGCATTAATATTTAATTCACTACACTTTATACATAAAATGAAATCGCTTATGGAAAGCCATTAGGTCATACGTATTGTGGCAACACGTTGCTTTGGGAAAACAATTGCTTCTGAAAGCAATGCGTTTCAGCAATACGCGATGACCCTTGGCTTGTCATATTCGCCTTCAATCGGATTGGTACACATCAATCATAAATTAACAGCTTACAAATCAAAAATGTGTAATAGATAATACAAAAGAAGTACTTAAAAATGGTGGGTAATAGCTTGAATTAAGACCAATTATACAATTGAGTCACGAATTTGGACCTCAAACAATAAATTATAGCAATTTAGCAAAATAAAATTTGGTACCGTTCCAGTTTGTTGCCATCCAATGATAATCAACATTACAAGTGTTTGTACGACACGAATAAAGCGTGATGAAACTAATGTTGCGTGAAGAGTCACATGAATCGAGTGCCCTATTATTCACCATTGAGCCGGGACTGAGTTACGACGGACTATAACTTCCCGGAACTACATGTTAGAACAATACTTGTATGTATTGTTCTAGTTTGTAGACAATAAATAATTGTAGTTTGAAAAAAAAATGCTTGTATAGAGATATTGCGCGAAATTTTGCAACAAAATTTCCAATACTGTGGATGTGACATCAAATCGATCATGCAGGTCTTTGAACGGTGTTAGTTGAGTGTGTCGCCTTAAAAGTCGAGCAATCATGCAGATCATATACACCGGCATAAAAAAAAGTATCTCGGCATGTTTTTCGATCAGTATTGGGCCAAATCAGATCATTATGAAAGTTTTCGAAATATACATTTGCCTTATCTTGCTCTTTTCATTAATACCTGGCTTGTCAAAAAGAGTGCATAAGGGCTGAGATAGAACGCCCGAAAGACGCGAACCCCCAAAAAAAAAAGTTGCGTTTTGGTTTTTTCAATGGGCATGGCAGTGTACTGAGACACGAACACGCGGACCACATATCAATATTGCAAGTAGGCGTTCTCGCTCATTCAGTAGGAAAAACCTCTGTCAAAGTAATCAATACACATGTATTATTTGCCTTGATTACCACACAGTGGCAATTTGAAAATCCAAAAAACTGCAACTTTGGTTTGGGGGGTTTTTGCGTCTTTTCAGGCAACTCTATCTCAAGCCATTGTTGCACGCTTTTTACAAGCGAGGAGTTAGATGAAAGAGCAAGTACATGGGCAACAAAATGATATTTCGAAATTTCAAAATGTAGTCCGAACTTTGGCACAATATACTGATCGAAAAAACATGCCGAGATACTTTTTGCCAGGTTGTATACGCAGAAGTTATTTAGATGGATGCGGACTTCGAAAAATTCGACCCTAACCCGACCTATATCCCCATGGTCTTTTTGGACTTTGAACATCTCATTAGCAACCAAAAATGGACTTTGTCAAATTTCTTTACATTTTGGACCTTCTTGTTCAAAATCCATTAACAAAAAGTGGACCTTTTTGACTTTTGTGAAATTTGGGGGTTACCCCCACGGCCACCTGGCGTACGGATCGCCTGGGCATGTATAGCTCGTTATACTTCAGGTATATGTTGGAATTCGCGTTAAGCGACCGAAAAAAAACCCTGTTTTACGGGCCCGACCGACCTGATTTTTCCAGTTTTGCAGATTTTTTTTTTTTGTTTAGTTTTTCATAAAAATCATGTAAAATCAGCCTGTTTTTAGCCCAAATTTATCAATTTGGCTTATTTTTTTTTAAATTTGTTTGTAAAAATTTTTCCATTTTTCTCTTGATATTTCAGGATTTTGGGGCTATTTTAGCCAAATTTGACTTACCAGAAAAGAAAAAAAATAAACGTAAAAGAAAAAAAATTCGCCTGACCAACCGACCCTACTCGAAAGGTCCGCTCGCCCGTAAAACAGGGTTTTTTTTTTCGTCGCCTAATGGGACTAGGAATTTTTGAGCGAGCACAGAAATCAATTAATTTACAGGCGCTGAATCTGTCGATTCGGCGGCCAATCAAGCTTAAAGAGGGCGTAATATATGACCTATGACACGAGACCGACGAAGTGAAGAAATTTGCGGGAAGATCTCTCAACCAGTAGATTGGCTTCGTAAGGGTCCGCAAATCACACAAACCTTCTCCCGACAGTTTCTAGGAGGTAGATTTTAAACTCAATTGAAAGACATACTTTAAATTCAAACTGTCTTCAAAAATTAGCACCTTTGATACCTGTTGTAACGAATTAAAAAATGGACGGGATACTAAA
This sequence comes from Ophioderma brevispina, assembly GCA_023653785.1. Classification (NCBI taxonomy): domain Eukaryota; kingdom Metazoa; phylum Echinodermata; class Ophiuroidea; order Amphilepidida; family Ophiodermatidae; genus Ophioderma; species Ophioderma brevispina. The sequence continues at coordinate 47,927 of JAMKCH010052995.1, forward strand.
GAAAATAGTCGAGGGCGGGCCGGATACAGAAATGCCTTAAATTATAATAGGCATAATAATTTCATACTAGGTCAAAGTCAATGAGGCAAAGCCGGAGGGGGCCAAAACTTAATCGCGGGTTACCAGCCCGGTTACTCGTTTCATAATCGGGTAAGCTATAAACATACATTTTCAATTTGCGGATGGACATTTTATCGGAAAAACACATTTCATTCAAAAAACGCTAATCAAACAAATTTTGTTCAAATCAAACTAAGATAATTTCTTAATGCGTGCTGTAAACAGTTCAAAAGGCATATTTTAAATAAGGATATCCAAAGTTCAGGATTACTACATTCAACTATAACTTTCCACTCGTCTGTCAAACACGTGGAAGTGCATATGGGTCAATTGCTATTTGCAATTCATTCATATGTGCCTTCTCTTTAACAACTACACATTTGTCAATTGCACCGGTGGGGGGATCCCAAATTTAGATGTCGCCATTGGTTTAACATCGCTACAAGCGAACTCTTGAAGGAAAATTCTGACTTATATGTTGTCAAAGAACCCAAATTGATTTGTTTGCACCCGAATTGCTTTAATTTCTTTTGATATTTTGGCAAGTTACTATATGAATGAGGCTTGGCCGCCATAGGCTGAGCCAATGAAACTAACTGAGGACGCCCCTACATTTTCGACCCTTTGTTTTAGAGATTGTAGTGTATTTTTCCCCTTACACTATATTACGGATAATCGCAAAAATGGTATATTTCAAAACAAAGCTTTTTAAACAAAAAATTTTTCGGAATTTTGGTCTGACCCCGGGGCCCTGAATTCCACTAAAAAGTAGTATTAACTTTTACAAATATAAAATTTCAATGGTGTATTTCAAATTTATGTGCTGAATGGTATCTGACAACTTCTTTCGGTCGTCGCAAATTATAGGATAAGAATTGTTTTGGCTTGTGTTGTTGGTAGAATGGGCTGCCCCGTAATTATGATTTTTTACAGCATTTTGTACTATAAAATTCGCTGTGACAATTCGTAACTGTATTAATGATTACATTATTTTGAATAACACCTAACGTTTTAATTTAGTCATAAGCTTAAGCTGGAAAATTAACAGTATTTGATATACTTTAAATTACAACCAAATATTGATACAACCTTCACGTTAAAAGATCCCCGTATTTTTACGTGAAAACTGGTGTAAAACAAACCAAAAAATGAGCTTTTTGCAAGTAACTGATTAGGATTAATATGCTCAAACCAGTACAGTTAGGACGCGAAAGGCTCGTTCTCTTGCAATGGGAAACTACCCATCGTGTAATTAAAATACCGACCTGGATTTACAGCTTCAATTTGTAGACAGTTTGCAAGTTACTGTTTACATTTGATAGACACATAGTTCAATTAACTTTGTATGTTTGGTATTGAATCATGTTCAAATGTATCATTTAATTAAGTCAATCTAAATTATAAATGCATTGCTTGGTGGCGGCCACCTCTAGTCTTCAATTTGAATTAAAATACAAACAAAAATGAAGCATCCACTTAATATCTTCATATACCAAATTGGCGTTGTTAGAAATAAATTCGACACTTTTTCTATCCTGTTTTAAAAACACTATTGCGTTGCAACCGGTCAGAGGCACTCCACCACGGTCATTATTACCGTTCCTTGGTGCCTTTCAGCCAACCCCCCCCCCAAAAACAACGAAGCCAAAAGCAGCACACATGCCATTATTTGCTCAAATGATCTTAACAAAAATGACTTGAGAAAAGATACCTCATTTAAATATATCCAAATTCAAACTTCAAACTTTCAAAAAAAAAATATTACCAGCAAAAATATTTACATATTTCCTGAAACCGAATCACAGTTCTCGTTCTTAATAGGCTTAATAGGTTTCAAATAGGCGAGTTATTATATTTCACAATGTTTTTGGCTTAGCTCAATTCGGGTACACAATTAATGCACAAATTAGGCCAAAATCACTAATATGTTAACATTCAGGAGTTATGTACATGATCAAAGCATACCATAATTGCAATACACCAGTTCAACTTACAAAAAATGCTCTCAAAATGTAATAGTGATGACACTTAACTTTATATATTAATTAATATAGAGTTTACTATATTGACCTATTACAATGATCGCTCCATTTACGCCCTGCACGCAAAAAGCGTTTAGTCTGTTTTAAGTTTTAGAAAGGTTTTTAGTATAAAATTTCAATCCTGGAAGCATACTATCAAATCTCTAAACACGCAAATGGTCATAACAAGGGCGCTGACGGAAATTTCTTGACAAAGGGAGGTCCAAGTCAAATATATGGCCTATATATATGCTATACCTGAATGGGGAAAATGGGCAAAATAAACACATTCGGTTCGGCAGGTTATCGCCGCAGGTGCATGGGAATAAAACGCATGCCTTACAAACCCCGGGTTTTTTAACCACGGTTTCACCATTAACCAAAAACCACCTTTTTTGCCAGTTTTTCCGGCAAAAGTGGGGGAAAAGGAATGTGATGACCTTTCACTTTCTTTACCAAATTATTCAGCAGGAAAATGAATATCTGTAGTGTAATTTAAAAAAAATGCAAGAGAAAAAGGTCTTCTTTAATTAAATAGGCCAAGCATACGTTACTGAAGCATATGGACAATACATAAAAGCATGCAGTTTGAATTGATTAACCAATAACCATACAAGTTTTAAGTAAACATTTTGACATATTCAAGTCATTTTGATGAAGTATCATGCATTTAAACAAACGTTTTGCTTTGCCTGTGTGTAGACTTTCCTGGCAGGAAGTCACGATTGGGTCAACTGGTTTGATAGGAAACGAAGTATCAAATCCTTGTGAATATTTAGTATTTAAAAATGTGCATCGAAAACAACTCTATGCCCGAGCAGGAACATGTGTTTGGGGTATTAAAAGATCCAGGGACCTATAGAAGTCCAACTCGCCCATTTTACTTCAATTGTTTCTTAGCAATTGTGAATACCAAAAGTCATAGAGTTTGAGTGTTCATCAGCTCTCTAGAATCGCTGATTCATATGATTTCAACATACGCTCGGCCCCGCATTGTCGCCGAAAAAGGTTTCGCCGGCTAAAACAACAAACAAACCCTAATGTCTTTAGTTTTGCACGCGTAGCGCGCGCGCCAAAAAGTGTGTGGTTTTTGTAGTGGTGAAAATGATGCAAGTAAAACTGTGTTAGTGTGGTTTTGTACGTGTGATTGGGACAATCTGTATATGGTAAAAATTTATTTTAATAAATCTGTCTTACCACCAACATAATGATTGGAAAAGTTGGGCATTTTGGCAAAGCTATAGTGATACGGGGATATCACCCTCAAGCTCCCAGATTTTGCCGCCATTTACCAACACATCAAATATCTAAAGCTTCTTGCTAAACAGGTTCGATTTGAAATATAAAACTGTTACAAATGGGATACTTAGAAAATGGCGGGGCGTATCTCTGAACTTTTTACAGTTGTTGGATGGAGCGCCCTAAAGAGATTCACTGGATAGGGGTAAATCACGTCCGTTAAGTCACTCTTTCAAATTGAAATTTCACTACTTCTAAAGTTGATCCTGTGTAAACTCCAAGAGCGAAAATTTTACTCTGTGGCATTTAGAGAGTAAAAAACCCAAAAAATTAACATCATGTTCCTTCTTTGTTGCTTCAGTTAGCGATGCGCCTATCTACAGTAGACTTGCAAGCCGAAATATCTGTGTGAGATTGCTTGATTTGTCCACATAGGCAATGTAGAAAAAAGTGTGCAAAGAGAACCAGATAACTGAAGTACATCATGAATGACATTGCGGTTCGAGTCAGTGGTGGAGCACCATTCTCCGCGTGTCTGAAAGGTAGGCGAGGCGTTGACAACGCATCCCACGAGCATCTGAAGAAGTTGAAGAGATGGACGGCACATGTTCCCCCAAGATGGGACTTCTGTTGATACTTAGAGGCTTTGATGGAGTGTAGGTGTACATGGAACGCGTGGACTGGAATTCATGAGCACAAAGTAGCGAGCTGGAGCAACGTAGCAGGCGTAACTATACCAGGCGTAGAGTAGGACTGTTATATGGTGATACCAGTGAAGGAATATAAGTTTTGCTTTCGTTAGAATGATGAAAAAGAAAATAGTGTCATCCCAAGTTCGGGAAGCTTGCGTCGTACAAACAACCACCACGACCAGAAACCAACAACACCTTTGTAGAAGATTGGATCACACATTGAGGCCTCCAACCATTAGCGTTGAACAAAATATACGAAGTCAGCCCAGAGTCTGATTGCCCCAAACCAGTGAAGAGCGCTAGAGACAGGACCAATTGGCAAAGGGATCTGCAAATCGTACTTTTGTAGGGTTTTCATGAATTCTTGCCCAGCAAATATAACTACCACATAAAGCGCACTATACGTAAAGGCCGTGGTCCAATTCTGCTGAAACCATGACATTTTTGACGCGTGGGGTCGAATCCCTTTCACATTGCAAAAGAGGAGTTTGTGATGAATGAAAAGATACCGCGGTTGAGTTTGATTTGTGAGCCTATGGTGTGAGTAAGTCTGCTGAGGAGATGGGAAGTGGCGGCTGATGCTGAAGAGAAGCGCCTTGCTATATAAAGAATCCACTGTTCAAGATTGTTTCTCGATGAATTGGGGTAGATTATGCTGAAAAGGTTTGAAAAATCAAAGAAAAATCTTGACTTGAAATATATCGTGCGCACATCACCAACTCAACCCTCGAATCTTCCTGACTGGCCACGTATCCAAAAGGAAAGATGTTTTTTCGACAACAATACATGCTAAACACATGTAGGATGATGTTAATGAGGACCGGATAGGCGATATGGAATGGGCATAGTAGGGCACTCATAATAACAACCTACTCCAACGAAAGATTCTTTCATAGCCGCGTATGTCTCACGCACAAGATTACGCGTTGGGCGGGGAGGGAAGTAGCTGTATTAAATCCAACAGGCCAATAGGAACCTGCTTGTCTTGATTGGTTCTGGTAGTCAGGTGGTTTTGTGGAAAGCAATCGGCCCGATAATCCATATTTCAGTGAGTGAAAGTTCAAACAAATAGGGTCAACCTCGGTCAAACTTCCCTCGCAGAGGTCACTCAAAAACAATGGCGAAGAAATCAGTAGCGATGCGCTTTTGCCACAATCGTTTAGGGTACAAAATTACGATTTGAAGTTGTGGTATCTGTTTTAATAATGAGTGGTAAGTCAGTACTCTTGAAACTGTTAGGTGCGTCGAGAAGTTCTGCAGAGGTGAAATCGAAGCGAGTACTCCGAAACTAGTAATCGGGGTCTTAAAATCTGCGATGCCGTTGCGCTGGTTCAAAATTTGCTCCCATGCACCAGTCCAGTTCAGCATGCAGTCGAGAACAAGCCCGGGAAACACGCGCTCGGCCTCAGGGACGATCGCTCTATAATCAGATTCAAAAAAAACAGTCCTCTCCATTAGTCCTGATGATCATGACTAGATAGTAGTAAACTTTTAATGGCTGCGTTATCATACTTCACTAGACTAGTCAGGACGAGTTGTGTGTAGTGATAGTGCCATTTAACTTTTAAGCCAAGATAACAGACAGCTTCTGCTCTACATGTAACTGCAAAGTGGATTAAATAATCATTATTGGCAATAAATGTTAATATTGTAGGCATTCTTGAGAGTCTTTTGCATCATGTAATAACCATTTTTCAAGATTGAAATTCAATTATGAATTATTCAGGTGAAACTACCCCTTTGGGTCTACATTGGAGCTGCCAAATTTGACAGCATGTGTACATGTTGACATTGAACTTTTTTGTGGAATAAATGTGTAGTATGGGTTACAAATTGGAATAAGACAAGGATTCTACGACTCGAAAGATGTATGTATCTCAAAAGAAAATTTAATTTCTTTTTATTAGTAAATATACATCTCAAAAAACATCTCAAACCGTAAATGGCATTGGCACTCCACAGAACAGTTGTAAATTATGGCACCAAAGATTATATCCAAATTTTAAAAGATGATGCCATAAGTTACAATTATTGGAACTATATCACCATTGCGACATCCAGGAAAAGTTTTGGTTACCCCCATAGACCATGTAGACCCTTGCTACATTTTTCTATGTAATTAGCCAACCAAATGTCATACACTGAAAAATAATTTGGATCATGTGAGACAATACAAACACCTTATCACCAGTTTGAAAAAAATCTGAGCATTGGGTAAATTTCCCCCCTTTTTTTTTTTTTTTTTTTTTCCTCTCCCTTACCTCACAAAATTACTGAATGAGTAAATTTTACTTCAGCGAGTTCACTTAATTCATTCTTATTTACAAAACTTATTTTCTGTAGTGCTTTGCAAATCGCGGTGCTTCATATATGTTTGTTATTATTATAAATTAGTGCAAATTTATGGTAGCCTGTGCATTTTTTATGCACTCTGACAGCTTCAGTGAAATGTTGAAGTGTCTATCAGCATTTTTTATTTGTAGAGATTAATTTATTGTTTGATGTTGTGCAATATTTACTTTTGTGTGATTTGATTGGTGTAACTTTTACTGTTTTTTGTAAATATGTCGCAATTCAGTTTTTAACTGCTATGACGTGTAATAAAATATACCTGAAATATAAATATATTACTTATAGCGATGTCGGTGAATTGGGCAAGATTCGGAATGAATTTAGTATTCTGCCACCACTGTGATTGCGCTTTATTCTGTAATTAGAGTGGTGGCAGAATACTAAATTCTTTCCCAAGAGTAATCATAAAAATCATACACACCATTTTTGTTGGACTTTGTATCACGGACGTCCTGTACGTGTGACTCTGGTTCAACTTCCAGTACATGACTCGAGTAACTCAACTGAAACCAGAGTCGTCGATAGTCGTTACTCTACAGCTACTTGGCGTTACTAGGCCTGAGCTTAGCCTTAGGCCAGAGGGTGTTTTGAATCAATCCCATGATGCATAGCAATGTGGCCTATACTGTACTGTAACTAAACACATGGCAGTACATAGGGATAAAAGTGGTTTCCAAAGTTTAAAAACCACAAGACCTTTCAAATCATGCAAAACAAAATCACTAAGGTACTAACGCTTAGTGGGATACAATGAGTGTAAAAGCAAGGGTTTTTATGTGTTAAGAATAGGGTTTTTATTTGATCACATTACCTATTGAGGTGCAATTTCCCAAACTGGGTGCATTGTGGGATTGACTCCAACACCCTCGGGCCTTAGGCCAGGTAATAAGGTTTATTGTTGTCTTTTGGTCAAAGAAGTGAACTATCACAGAGGGGCGTCTCTAAAGACTACTACCGCAATGCAATGATGGGATCGGGGGGGTGGACGTATGTTCGATTATTAACGGGCTGAGACGACCAGGCAACACACCCATCTATCCTGACTTTTTGCGCATGCGTTGTACACAAGTGCCCGGTCCAGACCGGTTTTGATATCGTTCGGCCCCGTTAAGGCTCCGTGAGCAATACAGCTGTTTGAATGCACAAAATGGTTATTAAATTACTCATTTTTTAAAAAAGTTTTAACACAAATTACTGCCCAATTCCACAAATATGTCATGACCAGAGGCGCAGCGTATAGCAACATATTAACAACATAGATGCTTGACATTCCAGATCATGCCGTGTTATACGAACGCATTGATCATGCATGGACTAAGGCATACTCTCAACTGATTGGGGTACACACGCCTTGCAACTCATGAACAATAATTGTGTATTGGGCGAAATGGAATTTCCGTCACATATTGACATTACTACTACTAAAATTACATTGCCCGTGTTCTCCTCAACGCAAATAACATGGATAGCGGATGATGAGTGAGCACAAAACCTCGCTCGGGCTAGCCTAGTACAACGAGTTCTTAAATTTCGGCATGTCAGACAGTCATTATCAATCTTCTGCATTTCACATTTACTAATCACCCTCATTCATGCAAACTCATGTCAAACGACGTAAAGTTTCCCTGTACTCGGCTAGCCTCAGTCACTGCTTCCACACACACACACACACATTCAATCGCCGCGGTCAGCTATATTTACTATCATTTTCCAATTAATCAGAATTCTTGCAGTTTTTCTGATCGTAGATTTAAACCTTGCGTGAACGGTTGACCTTTTGAATCGAATTCTCTGCATTCCATGCCCACGTACCCGTATCCGTGCATGAACTCTGATCAACAAAATAACCGTGTCGTCAATTGGAAATTACAGTCCTCTGATACCGCTGCAATAACAACGATACGTATTGCTCGTACGTGCTTTGTTGAATGTGTGCGATTTGTTCTAAACAGGTAGTAGGAGACCGTAGGCCACGGCGAACTTTTAAATTGCTTTTCAGTTAGAGGGATTTTTTGGAAACGCGCGAAATTCAAATATCAAGGGTTTTTTTACTAAAAATCTAGTTGGTGCTCACCTGGTTACGCCAGTAAATCTCCTAATTAACTTCTCTTCTTCTTTCTCTGTGCCAATTTTCAGCCGGTGCTATATCTGGTTTACAAGAAAATGGTCACCCCAAAAAACGAACTTTTTAGGGATATTTCCTATATGTTCTACAGGCCCCACAATAACCCTTCCCCACTTAGTGCATTAACTTTGGTGTCCCTCCCCCCCCCCTCGGATGGTAATCGAAAAAGGGCAAACGAAAGCGGATTCCTGGTGGTTGAACTGTAAACATAAGGCTTTTCACACTGAGCCATGATGGCGACGACTTTTGCGATCGATCGCACTTTTTGAAGACTAGTGCAGTCCTTTTCTGAATAACAGATACGCATGCGCAATAAACTCCTTCGTTACGATGTAAAATCTTTCTAAAGGAAGGATTTAATAAGCTGCTACTTTCACGCAATACGTCTTTTTGAGGCATTTATGCATTTGTGTTGAGTTGACCAGCCTTTTTAAATGCTGAGTATTATCCAGGCCCTGACATTCGTCGGAGTCTGCGAGATCCTATTCAGGTTCTCGCAAAAGGACCTTTGCGAGAACCTTGAGAACCGCTCAGTTTTCTGCTTTTAGGTTCGTCATAGAGTAGTTTGGCGAGAACCTCATCAATTAGCAATCTCAATTATAATTGAAATAAAGAAAATGACGTGTACTGGTCTTAAATAACACTAATAGGATCTGGTTCAAGTTTGTGGTGATCGACAAAAGTGAATTCCTGGGATTTGTTATATAAAAACAGATAAAGAGAACATTCCTTTTGTTTGGTTTGTTTGTCAAGAAACCTGTTGTCAAAGCTCCTGCTATGCGTCCTTTACGCTCATATTCAATCAGCTGTCCAAGGCTATCGTAAACACCTCATTCTGCGATGCCCCTGGATAGGATTTAAATTTAATATTTTCAATTTTTCCCAAAATTTTCATTAATAGTTTGGGATAATATCAAATGGGTATAGATCTTTGTTTTTTTCTAAAATATGCATATTTTGCTAAAATATTAACGAAAATTGCTGGGAATGACATTACTTACACATGGAATCAAGTGTCTTATTATCTGGTACAGAGTAAGCACGTTTCCGATTATGACATGACAATTCGAGCAGACGTGCTCAGTGTGCATGAAAATGGATTGGTAGAATAACGCAGTCAGTGTCCGACAACACCAATGAGGACTGATCTTTTGAAGTTACCGTATCAGTTTGTAAATCGATATTGATAAAAATCAAACATTGTTGATAATTCTGTTAGTCATGCAAGTGGAAACACGTCTTCGCAGAAGGGTCATGAGATGGATCTTTATTACTTACATTTTCAAATATTTTTGGGCTCTTAGTTTGACATCAGTGATTTATATCTTTCATTTTTCGTCGAAATAAACAAAATAACATACAAATGTTTTTAAATCGTTTGGATTGGCACAAATTTTGCGCGAACCCGTTTTGGTTTCGAGGTGTAATTTGGGCAACCTTCAGGGAACCGTTCCAGGTTCTCGTCAATTTCCGGCCCTGATATCGCCATCTTTAAGTGATATGACTTGTCCCTTGGTTTTGTTTTCCGCACAGAAATTGTGAGTTTTACGATCGTGAAATTGAACGGCCTGAGTAAGGAATTTCAAAATGGCGAATAGACTCTTCGTTAGTGCATTTGTGAACAACTGAGCACTGCTATTTGAGGAAGCACAACCCAGGTATGTGTGTCAGAGTTGGCAAAGTATTATTATAATGATTTGGTGGCTGGTTTGAAGTCTAACCTACAGCGATCGATCGCAAAAGTCGATCGATCAACCGGCTCAGTGTTGAAAAGCCTTATGTGTACTGCCTATGGGAACTTTCAAAATTTGGAGTCTAGTAATTAGTTACTAAAAAAACAAAATCAGCAAAGATTAAAGCTGTATGATTTATGTGTAATTACACAACCTTTATCTGCCATATGTTGCGACTGTTTTGGGGCATAGAGGACATTTATTTTTGAGTTGACATGAGTGTGATCTGCCTGCTGCTATTGCTGGTATATTGTAGGAGGGGAACCGCCATACTAACCATTTAATTCTTTCCCCCAGGGTCCTCCTCCCCTGGGTCTGCAGGGTAGGTGAAAATGTCAATTAAAAAGGTTATATTGCACTTAAATGTCAACATTTGGCCATATTGGTACGATTTATCTGGGTTCCGTAAGGGCTACGATGTAAACTTTGGTGGAAAGAAGCGGTTGATGAGTTCTCAACTTGATTAGATTTTTGGTGTGAATACTGCTATTAAGTGTCTAATTGCTTAATTATGAAATTTTTCCCACAAGGCTTGTGTACACGTTTTCTGGAGTTCCGTAAGGCGTATAATGATGTAACTTGGTGGAATGGAAGGAAGCAGGCTGAGGAGTTCTCAACCTGATTAAATTTTGGGCATATTTTGGGCAAATTTAATATGCAAATGAAATGAGCTAATTAATATGCAAAAATCAGCAAAAATGTCAACATTTGGCCATATTGTGTACAATTTATCTGGAGTTCAGTAAGGTCTACGATGATGTAACTTGGTAGAAAGAAGGGGATTGATGAGTTCTCGACCTGATTAGATTTTGGGTGTAAAATATGTTAATATGTATACATCTAATTTGCATAATTTATGAAAATTTTCCCGCAAGGCTTGTGAACAAGTTTTCTGGAGTTCCGCAAGCCATATAATGATGTAACTTGGAATGAAGCGGGCTGGAGTTCTCGATCTGTTAGATTTTTGGCGTATTTTGGGCAAATTAAATATGCAAATGAGCTAATTAATATGCAAAAATCAGCGTAATTGCTAGGTGGGGCAAAGTATGTAGTACCCATGTTTTCATTGAAAGTTTTGTTTTAGTTCTGGTTGTTGCACGTGGGTCAGTCTTTTGGGTTGCCAGCCCGTTTTCTTGGAAAATGTGAAAATACATAAAATTCGGTGTTTCAGCCTTTTCCAGACCTCGTATGGGTCCCAAATTTAAAATGTGGTCACATGATTTTTTTCAAAAATAGTTTTGCCAAATTGAATAAATTATCATATTTTTGCTAAATATAGTGAATTTTAAGGGATTTACCTCGTATGGGTCCCAAATTTAAAATGTGGTCACATGATTTTTTTTAAAAATAGTGTTGCCAAATTAAATACTCATATTTTTACTAAATTAAGTGAATTTTAAGGGATTTTTGCATGATGAATTTTAATTTTTTTGGGGGGTCATTTTACCATGCAAACCACTTAGTTGCCACATGTTTCTCTGACAAACCTTTACTTTTTTAGGCTCAATGATACCTTGTTCTGCTTCTTGCATCATCTACGCTCTTTATTGCTTATCATCAAGCTACTCGCACTCATATTTCACTCGCACTCATATTTCCACTGCACTTACTAATCCTGTTCACTCCAAATTCCAATTTAGACATTGCATGGTTTAAGTAGGGTGGTCTAGTGGTCCCAAGTTTAATGGAGTGTTGGCCAGATTTAGGGGGGTGGTCTGATGTAGTTCAATTTGTCACTTCTGTGTTAGTGAGTTGTGGATGGAGCTCATTGACAAGTTATGCTTTTCAGAGTTACCCTTCTTGGTGAGTTAGGATAATTTGTGCAAAAAAAATGGTTAAATTGATTTTGTGGGGAAAGGACATTGCATGGTTTGTGTAGGGGTCTAGTGGTGCCGGGTTTAAGGGAGTATTGGCCAGAATTATGGGGGTGGTCTGATGTAGTTCAAGTTGTTAATTCTTAGTGATCACAAGATTCGGCGGGGACATATGGGCGATTCCACGATAGGTGATTAAATTCAAATAAAAAAAAAATATCCAAAATAATCCTGTCATCCAAAAATTGAACTTCATTCCAGACCATTATTCTACTGAAATAAGTGAAGAATAAGTCTGAGGCCATTCATATCTACACTAAATTAAAGTCATTTCCCCCGTTTCCATAAATGCCATTACGAAATTTGAAGGGTGGTTATTTCTATGTTAATTTTCCTCCTCCATTGACTTAAACAGTAATGTAATGTCCATGACATTTTATGCTAATTAGTTTTGTTACTCTGCAGTAAAAAGGATTAATTATTGCTACTTCAAATCCTATTTTAGTTTATCATAAGCAATCCCTTGAGCAGAAAAAAATCATACCAACTACCAACGGCAAATATGCACATGAGCGCCATGGACATTACATTGCGTCTGACATTACATTGTTATACACTGTATGTCCATGACGCCCATTATGCATACTTGCACCCTTGGAATGAACCCCATTTCACTAATCACTCCTTGAGTGATGCAACTCAGGCTCATGTAGTGGGCATGTACATGGTATATCAACCAATGAGAGACATTCAAACTATGATTACTATAAATAGATCTACAGGTTTTTGCAAGAGGCACTTGCGCACCATGTGCTTGTTTGAGCAGTTTAATTAATGCTTCCCAACCTCCCATCCCACCTTCTCAACACCCCCTCATTCCCTTCCCATCTTCCTCCCTACACCCCATCTTTCCTCCCAACACCCCATTCTTTCCCTTCCCCCAACACCCCATCTTCTCCCTTCCCAACACGCATCTTCCCTTCCCTCCAACCCCCTCTTTCCTTTCCCCCCAACACCCTCTTTCTTTCCCAACTTCCCCCTTCCACACACACTGTCTCCCCTTCCCACACCCACCTCCTTTCCCAACACCCCAATTCCCCTTCCAACACTACAAACACCACCTTCCAAGTTCCCCACACCCAAAAACCCCTACCCAACACCCAAATTCCACCTTCCCCAACACCCATCCCCTTTCCAACTCCCTCTCTCTTCCCAACTCCCACGCCCCCCAAACCCCCATATCCCCTCCCAATTAATCTCCCCCCCAACACCCATCTCCCCTTTCCAACACTCCATCTCCCCCTTCCCAATAATACCCATCTCCCAACACCTATCTCCCCTTCCCAACACCTATCTCCCCTTCCCAACACCCATCCCCCTTCCCAACCCCCATCTTCCCCTTTCTGAGCACCCCATCTCCTTCCCATCACCACCTCAGATTTGCTTCTACGGGCTACAAGCAAACACTGTAGTCAGTGTATGGTCTAGTGGTAACTGAATGACAATATAATGTAGTCTGAAAAGACAAATTAATATATGCCATTTGTCGTTTGGCTATATTTTATTTGCACCTCACATAAGGTCTATTTACATCTATGCTAAGGTGTTATCACATGTTTTAGTGGATGAATGCATACCAAGTATTCACCCACCTCTACCCACTACCAAATCACCATACGATGAAGAACTACCCCTGATATTAACACATACACATGAAATCAAGACCACATTCCTCGCCCATATTTGATTGCCTGTTTACCACAAGTGCAAGCGCGAGGGTTTAAAAGACAAAATTGGTTTTTTCAAATAGAAGCTGAAATTTTGCTGGTAACTGTTGTTTTAAAATCTTTCTTGAGATCAAAGCAATCTGAAATATATTTTGGTCAAAATGTAAAAACATCAGGCACTGTAAGATTACTGATGTAAACATTCAGGTCTTTATGAGTTGTACAAATTTTCAAATTGTTTTCACACAGTTTGTCTATATCAGTGATTCATTCTCATCGACATAGAAAAACTTGCTTGTATGTAGTGTATAAGGATATCCTAATAATACATGGGTTTAACCTACTTTTACGGAAGTTGTAATTGCATCACATGATACCATAGGAATGTGCCAGGGGACAACAGAGCAATCATTTAAGTAAGCAACAAATTTCGAAATAGACTATTAGTTATTGGAGCGTAATGTCCATGACGTTCGTTTGAGTGACCTACCTAAGTTGTGGAAGATACTGTTACCATTTGTTTTTAATATCTGGTAGAGTTAACTCTACCCATTAACACTATAATACTGAATTTTGCATTAAAATTAACTTTAACTTTAGAGAGTTGTATGGAGGTTGGAACTTTTGATAGTGTGCAAATGCGTGTTTTTTTCTGCGTAATGTCCATGACACTCATTTGCATACTCCCTGTCGTAATAATTAGCCGATGGCTTCCCAACAAAAATTGATGAGAGGTTACGTTTTATCCAGCTACAAATATCATTAACAAAACCCAATGCAGATTTTACCACCTAAATATACCACATAAAAGCAAAAAAATTGGTTCCACAGTGTAATGTCCATGACGCTGTAATTGCCCTATTTTACACGCATTGGGTAGTGGTAAATACGATTCACCTTCACCTTGTGTTTTAGATGATCTTTTATCGTTTTTTACGGATTTTTGCTCTTGTACAGGTAGCACTCAGATGAACGTAGCCTCTCAATAATTAAATATCATATCGTGAGATGAAAGACTTCATGACCAATTGTGCCTACTAATGATGAGATTGTACCAACTAATTCTGAACACAAGTTAGAAAGCAATACTGAACCATTGCAGATGAACAGAAGACCATACTAATGCTAAAGGCCCAGATACCATGATAAAAGTACTGAATAACTGACTTAGGACAAAAGATTTGACAGCAGAATCTGAGACAGGTCCTCTAGACTGGTCAACTCTGGACAAGTCTCGCAGACTGCACAATTAATTTAATCAATTGACGAAGGAACACCGAGCGAGAAGAGTCAGAATGACAGCCAGGCATCATCGGATGATAGATGAGAAACCAGCCCACAAACCCAAATATCTCCCCTTGCTCACCGAGGCCGGTTTGCAATGACACCAACAATCACGGCTCAAGCAAGAATAGTCCATGCCACAGAGCTATTGGAGCTGGTGACTGCCACACGCACAGAAGTCGCAGCAAAAGACAATGCTACAAGTAACAACAACACAGAGGAACACTGCGTTTTTTGTACTGTTCTACTACTCCCTTGTGTAAGTTTCAGCAGCAAGCGCACCTCACTTCAATGCCATAGGCAGAGAGCGTGCAGATATTGATGTTATTGCTGTAGATGCATTTCATTTAGAAGGTAAAGGTTTCAATTTTGGCTTGATATTTGTAATCTTACAGTGCTAAATATCCAAAGCTCTCAGCACATTTTGCCTATTTCCTGATTATATCGCAATTCACAATACCGTGTGACGCCAATGGTTGTTCTTGCAAATCCCATTTTAAGGTTTCCCGATGAAATCGGAAAGCCGAAGGCAGCATGAATTTGTGTGTGTGTCCGTGTGTACTATGTGCTAACTTTTTAGCCCTGAGTTTTTCCCAATGGTTTGTCTCGTTTTTAGTGCACGATGGATCACGGTTCAGTACGGTTGATGGTTGCATCAGTAGGCATGGTAGACAGGTTGGTTATAATGGTAAAAGATGAGGAGGTCCCAGGTCATCCAGGGGTCACTTGGGGTCATGTCTTGTGCATAGCTTTATACACTTGTTCAAAAAATGTCCATGGGGGCTTTTTAATTAACCGTACTGATGATAAGCTCATACTTGGTATCTTGGACATTGAAGACACGCCAAGGATATGGTGCGTAGCGTGGCATAACCAGACCCTGATTTGCAATGGCGGGGCGGGGGGCAGGAGTGCCGAGGCTTTTGTGAGGGGGAAATTTGGGGTCCTTCTCCATAGACACTGTAACAAATGGTCATTTCATTGGGGGCTGGTGGTGGGGGCTCGCTTCTGAGCAGGGTGCTCGCTTCTGAGGCCTCTGGCAGGGGCTTGTTCCCCCCCGGTCCACCCCCCCCCCCCCCCGCTGGTGTTATTCACCAAGACAGGGGTCATGTGGGGTCACATATGAGTCAAAGGTCATTCGGCGTCACATCGAAGGCTACATAGCCACATAATCGGGTTACCTATTCAGACCCCTATCCCTATTTACCATTGTATTAAAGCTGGGGTGTGCTGCAAAAAGTTGCCAACCGTGTAAAAGCATGTGTGTTTACGACAACTCACGATACTTGCGATGGTCAAGGGTAGGCCGACTATAAATATATGCTGAAAGATGGTGAATAGTAAAGGAATAATTGTCCAACACGCTGATGTGCAGAGTAATTTCTTAACCAATCAATTTATTCATTTAATCAATTTTAAGCATTTGTATAGTAATTAATATAAATTATTTTCCTTGATCAATTTTGGTCAGTTTTAATTACAGAAAAATTGCTGCCAAATATTGGATTTCATGCACGTAGCCAGGGGGTGCAGAGAGAGAGTGTGTGTGTGCACACCGGGGGTCTAAAAAGAAAAAAGAAAAGGAGAGGGTATTGAAGTAATGCTCAAATTGTGAAAAAATGCATATTTTTGCTGGGAGCTTGGCCCCTTGACCCCTTCGGGGCTCTTCCAGGCTGCATGCTACTGGATGACATGTCATTGTGGTGTGGATTGACCCCAGGACCCTGGCTATACGCATCGATTTCCTACCCGATTAACCGTACCCAAATCGAATTACCAGTTATCCGGATAATGACGAGAAATCCTAATATCAGCTAACCGCTTATAAAAGTACTAGGCCTATCTGACGATACTAAAATACTCTTCCAGAAATAGTACAAAGACTAACATTGAAAAAATACTGGAATTAACAACCTCTATCTATTTATTCTTTTGTTATATCCCTATTTAGTCTAAATGCAAGATATGGAACTGTGTCAGTACCCAATTTTCTCTTTTTCTACGACAAAAAGCCAGTACTGAGATTCAATTACAGTGAGCGTACTTTCAACAGCTTCACAGAGTTCCTGCAAAACCATACAGGTATGTAGTAAACACGCTCACTAAAATTCAAGCAAGTTTTCTTTTATTCTTAAGTATTGTTTAATAAGTTACTTTCATGTTGATATTTTGGAATCCCAATGTTGTCTATGGATGATGTGACATTTGTTTATGTTTGTGGCACCCCCGTTGGTGTATTTTGAAAAACTGAAAGGCAGAAATCCCTATACTTTGCATGGTGGAATTTCTTTTTTTAGTCTTCCGCTCAACAAGGTCGGGAGACTATTAAGTTAACCCCTGTCCGCCAGATGTCGGTCCATCAGAAATTGGTTTCCGTGTTTCCAAAATTACCCTATTTTCGCATTATACTGACTATTCGGCTAATTGCGATGTACGAGCGAGCTCTCAAGGTTCGGATAAATTGGGCTGTTTGTGCGAATTTAAGGTCGCCGGAACAATCAACTGTTTGTCCTTTGGTTCGATTTACTGGCAACACTGGCATATTTGAGATTTGGCCCGATATTATGGTCCAGGACCATAAGCAGTTATCTCAAAAGGCAGCTATTACATGTACTATTTTTCTATTTCAATCGCCAACTCTGTTTTCATTGCAATCTTTAACTCTAAGATAAAAGTACAGATGCACGCCACGCAATCCGAGCCGGCACAACATCACTCTTTTGTAATACTTTAAAGACACTATCAGTGATTTGCTAAATCAGCAAATCGAAAAAATCATCAAAAATCAGATTTTTGCATGTATGTAACAAGTACAGGTATCCTAACATACCCTGCAAATGATAAGACCAGAAGCAACCTAATAAGGACAGGATCGGAGATTTTAGTCATTATTGTCCGAACGGACACTTACTACAGCACATATTTGAATGGAGAATCGTATCTTGGAACTCTGCCATTTTCTTCCTTTTCTGTCAATTCTACAGCTGGAAAAGGTAACTTATGAGAATTCTACAGACTTATCCTTCACTTTCAAGCTATTCCTGCAAATTTCAAATATTTTTCAAATCACTGATAGTGTCTTTAATAAACGGAATAAAGCGCACACACAATCATAAATAGCGCCACTATGAGACAAGTTAAAAATATCTGCTCCGGGACCATTTCAGGCCAAAAACTCTGGTGTGATGCGAGAGATAGTCGTCTCAGCTAAAACCAACATGTATTGCTTGATACCGCAAGTAACTACCAAGTATACTGTTGAAATGTCGGCAATCGGATTTTGCTGTAAAGAGTTAGAGTTTGTGGACCCAT
>JAMKCH010052998.1:0-10206 GCA_023653785.1 Ophioderma brevispina
ATGATAATGTAAAGAAATTTGAAATAGCATTAACTTATTTTTTTTGTCCAAAAGGTTTACTTTTTTGGATAATGGCTTCTAATTTTGTTG
Organism: Ophioderma brevispina; assembly: GCA_023653785.1. Taxonomy (NCBI): domain Eukaryota; kingdom Metazoa; phylum Echinodermata; class Ophiuroidea; order Amphilepidida; family Ophiodermatidae; genus Ophioderma; species Ophioderma brevispina. Next base: position 91 of record JAMKCH010052998.1, read on the forward strand.
CACGGAGTAAATATTTGCTCAGTTAAGGAAATATTATGAGGAGTGTTAAAGGGATTATTCGCGATTTGCTAATTCGAAACATTTAAAAAAATTATCAAAATTCATATTTTGGTATTTTTGTTACTGGCATGGACGTGCTAACATGACTTACAATTGGTTGGCTTCAAATCCGTGTATTTAAGACAAGGCAGTACATTTTATTTGATTCTTGAATTTCTATACGTGCATTTAAAAATCCAGATCAAAAAGCCTTTCCCTGTGAATATCCCGTAATATTTTGCATCATGACCTGTACAGTTTGACCTCAAACACAAACATTACTGGTGTAAACCACAATCGGCTGTTTATTTTAGATTTTGAGCTCTATCGCTGCATGTCTATTTACGGGATCGAGATGGTATGACAACGTTCCTCAAATACTTATTTTAGTGATTGCTGCTACATTAAAATAGTTTAGTGAAATTGTACAAACTTATCCCTGATTTATAAGCTAAACTACTAGTAATTCAACGGTTGGATAATAACTAGAAGAATCAAAAGGAGAAAAAACGGTTATTAGTCCAGGCTACAGATTCGTTGATAACTAATATCAACTTTGTTTTATTAGATATAATGCTTTTTCAACGGGTTCTAGACCAGTTTTTTAATGCTGATTCTGAATCCGATGGGTGCCAGGCGAGAAACTTTGAGCATTTTTGTAGGGTCATTTTTTACCCCGTTTTGAGTCAACTATGCACCGACCACTTTTTTGGTCAAAAACGTGTGAAATGACCCTTTTTGCGGTCATAATTTTGATCCCATTTTTTAGTCTGTACATAGTTGACTTGGCGTTTTTAGTGTATAACCACGTAATCAAAGAATCCAATATTGCCGCCAATATTATAAAGTGTCTGATCGTAATCTACTTTAGACTGCAGGTTGGTAATTTGGTATCCATCGTGGTGTTTTGACAGTCACGAAATTAATTAAAACCATAAGATATGCACTGCTAATAACGCCATACTGCAATTTGATAATGACGTGTATATTTGTAAATAAAATACTGTCAATAAAACTATTTGTTGGATGTTCTATATACGTGTTAAGCATTTACTCAGCAATCCCTGCTTAAATTTATGTTACATGGACTTACAATACAAAATACGAAAGACGAAATTATTAATACTGTTTTGGATAAACGGACGCGTTCGGATGTAGTTACAATTTTATATCTAAAAGTTTTCTAAAGATTCCTGACATCTTATTGGATAAAGTATAGGCATTTATTCAACTATGCCCTCATATTTCTAAGTCAACAAATTTTAAAGTCCTTGGCCTCTATGAGCTTCTATGTACACATTCAATACTTTACTTTTCAAAATTAAATATGAAAACGTGCATCGCACCATTTCTTCCCTTAAAGTGCAACGAGAGATTTTGAGGCACCCTAATATTGTGTCATAATAGTCATTTCATATAGATTAGACACTCAACAAACTTCTTATCTTGTATTTGGCTACAGCAATGTCTTAAAAGAGAGAAAAAAAGGTGATTTTGATGTGCTTATATTTCAATATAAAACATAGGCTGAATTTATACGAAATTAGAAATTTCACAATTTTTGTATCAAAGAAACATTTCTTAGCTTAATCCTTTCAGATGGGGATATCTTTGATGGAATGCTTTACATCAGGGCAAAAATCAGTACTTTCGATATTTTTAGGGACACCTGATATGTAAAATCTCTCGTTGCACCTTTAATGTCCACTATGAGAGTGAGACTTTTAAATTTCCTTTTTTCCGTTTCGATATGCGTCTTTGATTGCCCATTTTAAATGTCACAAGGTGGGTGATCGGCAACCTCGTCCAACCACTTTACCCCATCGAAATTGAGATTTTTGTATCAGAAGAAAGATCATACATGTATTTACAGGTTACACATAACAGCATGTTAAGAATTAAAAAAACATTTACTCTTTCAAATGTTTATGTAAGGATGTTTTCATTTCAAAATATAAAAATATTGAATAAAACAAAATTATCCGAATCTCGGACTTGAAATGACATCGGCTTATTTCTCAGTTCTCCACAATGTTTTTTTAAATCTTACAATACTCTGCATTTCATGTGATTTTACTGTATTTTGGATATGTGGAAAGAAATTAATTATTGTATTGTACATTATTGTATATGAAGCAGATTCCAATGATCCTAATCACTTTTTTTGTGAATACTCTTATAAAAACATTTATTTGAAAGTTTTTCCAGTTATTATTTCATCATTCAGGAAGTTAATCTAGAATAAGAAGGTCGAAAATTGAATTATTTCACACAGGAGGCAATTAATACAAACCAGAATGACAATTAGGCCATTAATGGGGCAGTGTGTTGATGTTTGTTGTTGTTGTTTGTTTGTTTGGTTTTTTTTTGCTACAATTGGAAATTTTGTTCTTATAATGTAGATAATGGTCCTAGGAATCCAAATCAAATTGTTACCATAATCCATTCCGTTTGGCGGCCATCTTGAATTTCAAAGTAGCTGCCATTTTCAACATATTTTGCTCTATATCTTAAATTCTGAGCAACATAGAAGGCTCAAATTGGTGACAATATCCATTTTTGTGTTGGGAAGGAACATAAATATAACATCTAGAAAGCCGCAGATTGTTTTCTTTATCTTGAATTTCAAAACGGCCGCCATTTTTTAACATATTTTGGCTCTGCATCTGGACTTTAGCAACATAGAGGGTCCCAAATTGGTTCAATACCCTTTGTGAATGTCAAGGACACAAAACAAAAAATGCACCGCGCCATTTACGATACATTTCACTCAATATCTAGACTTCTGAGCACTTGAAGTCTTGAAAATAGTTGTCCCGTCTGTGATATCAAGGAACTCAATATTACATCTATCAAAGATGGCATGGTCTTCTTCATGAAGCCAACTCTTGAATTTCAAATGGCCCCCTTTTAACATATATTTGCCAAATCTTCTAACTCTGAAAACCATGTAATGCTCAATTTGCATGACACGACTACAAATATAGCATCCAAAAGTTGTACATTGTTTTCTTGAGGTGGAAGTCTGGAATATCAAAAGTCCTGCCATTTTTGGAAATAATTTTGGACTGAAATTCGGAGCACATATAAAGCTCAACATTGGGTGGAAGATATCATGGTTGCGATGCTATGGCTTAAATGGCATACATATTATACATGCATTTTTCTCTACTCCAACCCCCTCCATGGGGGCCCACTAATCAATGTTGGGATCCAGTGGCAATAGCTGTAAGCATACTGCCTCCCACAAAAGTTTCGTAGGGCAAACGGGGGAAATATAATTGAGGCCCGAATTGAGGTTAAACATAAACGGAGGCTCCAATGGAGAAGAAAAAGAAATGAAAGATGAAGGTGACACAAGACCATAGTGGCCGCGAGTTTGGGACTGCGGTGGGATGATGCTTGACTTAGAATAAAAGAGATTTGCAACCATAGCATGTTATATAGACCTGACAACCCCGCCCCTCGGTACAACAAACGAAAACTCACTTCTATTCGAAAGATAGTATAACTAATTAAAAAAATGATGTTTTGGGGTAAAAAACTTTGGTGGGTAGGGGTGTTTTTGGGTCAAAAATCATGTTTTTTTTGAGCTAAAAAGAATTTTAAAAATCAGATTATTAATTTCTTATTCAACCAATTTTCATCATGATGCACTACTATCACTTCTGACATTTATATATAGATTTCTGTTTTCTACAATATATAAAGGGCCTAGAATTTTAGCCCCAAATCACCTTATTCCTTAAACAAACATCCTTTTTATCACTGTCACCACAACGAGTATCCGAACCCATTCTGCAATGTATACAACTATATTACGACAAAGGATACCATAATAAGATTGTATAATTTATACTTTAAAAAAAATATGAACATAATACATTTCGCTTAATTTGCATCCCAAATGCATTTTCGGGCCTAGAACCATCCCAAAGGCCACCCATATTTCAACCACAACCATCATTTTCTTAAAATCTCATACTGTATCCTTCAAATAAGGGTGGTTGTGTTTTGTTTACCGATGATGGGTAACTCGAAAACTAGGCACTTTTCAAAGCTCGGCCGCCCTTACATAGTATTATTAGAGTGACATGTACAAAGTCAAATTTGGCGCAGTGATATAAAAAAGTTTGGCTCTAATACGTTGTCCCAACACGCAACACTTGGTGTCAGCCTCAATAAGTTTTGAACAAACACTTGACTACTTATTCTTTGTTGTAAGTTAAGAATGTACCCACGCAACACATGGTGGCAGTCGTCATAATTTTGAACAAAGCACGTGACTACTTATTCTTTGTTGTAAGGTAAGATGAGACGTTAGCTAATGTCCCTGAAAAGTTTCATAAAGGTATTTCAATATTGTATTTTAAGATATGCCCCCGAATCAACTAACCTGCAGGACTCATTTAGCCCAATTGAGGGATATCGACGACAAATATGACGTATGTTGTGTGCCCAGAACCACCAATATAAAATCTCTAAGTCCAACCACCATTCCTCTTTTAAAGATAGGTACTCTCAACACAATATTAACTTGAATATTTCCCTTGGGTAATACAGCTATAAACATGCATTATAACACACTTAAAAGAGGAATTAATAATGTATGATCAACAAACTCTTTGTATTTCCAATTTATACAGCATTGGATTAGAGCTAATCATTCACAAACTTTTGTGACCGCACACCAAAGATTTATCGTAACCCAAAATTTAATGCAAATGATAATACTGAGATTGTATTGAGTTTTTGTATTGTGTTTCTATGTTTTACACTTTCATAATGCTGATAATGTAACATAATTTGCAGTAACAGCAAGTTTGCAGCCAACGCATTTATCCTTTTATGTATGGTGGAGTTTGTCTATGATTTAGTCATAGTTTTTTATCGTCGTGAAACATATTTTCTCACCAATAAATTAATGTTTTATCATTACCAGTTAAATAATAATTATGTAAATGCAATTATTTGATCCAATAGAAGTTGTTCTGCAAGAAATTTGGGCAAGTAAATGTTGATAGCAATCAATATTGTATTTGCCATTTCGTTCTTCATTGCCAGTCTTGTGGTTACCCTGCAGCTCCTCATTTTTGAAAATGGGTCCTGCGGGTTACTTGATTGTTGGGGTCATATCTTAAAAACCATTGACTCTATCACTATGATTTTTTCAGGGACGTTAGCTAACAGTGCTATTTTACATTACAATAAAGAGCAAGTAATGTGTTTTTGTTCAAAACTTATTGCGGCTGACACAAAGTGTTGCGTTTTTTTTGGGGACACACTGTATACACTATTGCGAGGGGTTGAAGACTCAAGTTCATTTAATGGAACAAAATTTCCCAACAATTTTGAAGATTGTAGATAACACCCAATTGGGCTGGCTCAATAGAGTTCAATGGGCATGTAACTACTTGGTCTACATTTTTTTTTAAATTTCAGGATAATTACCGTAAGGAAATAATCCACAACTTTCTAGATGCTATATTTGTATTTCTTGGCAACACATTATTTTTATACCAAATAGAGTTTGTTAGAATATTTAGCAAAAAAAGTTGAAAATGGTAACCATTTTGAAATTCAATATGGCCACCTCAAACAATCTGTATTTTTCTGGATGTTATATTTGAATTCCTTGGCATCATAAACATGGATATGGCCACCGATTCGAGCTTTTAATGTTGCTCAGAAGTCAGATATTGATAAAATATGTTGAAAATGGTGACCAATTTGAAATCCAAGATAGCTACTACAGGGAAACAATCTGCAAATAAATGGATGCTATATTTGTGTTCCTTGGCATCACAAACATGGGTATTGCCACCAATTTGAGCTTTCTATGTTGCTCAGAATTTAAGATATAGAACAAAATATGTTGAAAATGGCGGCCATTTTGAAATCCAAGATGGCTGCCACAAGGAAACATTCTGCAACTTTGTGGGTGCTATATTTATGTTCCTTAATTGGCATCACAAACATGGGTATTGCCACCAATTTGAGCTTTCTAGGTTGCTCAGGATTTAAGATTTAGAGCTATGATGAAAATAGCGGCCATTTTAAAATCCAAGATGACTGACACAAGGAAACAATCTGTCACTTTGTGGATGTTGTATTTATGTTCCTTGGCATCACAAACATGGCCATTGCTACCAATTTGAGCCTTCTATGTTGTTCAGAAGCCAAGATATGGGGCAAAATATGTTGAATATGGCAGCCATTTGGAAATCCAAGGGCCGCCAAACGAAAGGGACAAAATATGGTAACCATTTGATTTGGATTCTACATTTTTTAGACCAACAATTCTAATTTTAGCAAAGAAGCCAACAAATAACACACTGTTCCATACTTAATAATCAATTATGAATTTTACTATATACCAGCTTAACGTGTTTTTTAATGTATAACTTGAGCACACACGCGAACACCCACCCCACACACCCACACACACTTGGACACATACGTGCGCGCGCACGCACGATGTTCGGTGCTATACTCCTTAAATTGGCCGATCAAAGATGCACTGACTCCAAATAATATTTTAAAAATTAAATTGGATGTCGGCGCTCAAGACAATCTATCCTTATAGTTTACCAAAATATTCTGAATTCCAACGTTTAACTTGAAGTAAATTTCCTGATATCTTCAAAGAGTGCTCTTTAAGAAATCTAGAAGTCTCTGTCCCTACTACACGGCACATGGCGCGTCGTCAAAGTTCGGGTAATTTAAACGACTTTTTAATGCGGACCACAAAAGGGCCTCCAACTTTTAGGAGCCATGGAAATCTTGGATTTTTTGCTAGTTTGATGGTCACAGGCATGCAGTTAGTGCTTTTAGATCATTTAAGCAGCATTTAACTTTGTAATTAGCTCCCTATATATAAAATGGAAAAAAAAGAAAAGTTCACTATACGACGGGCCATTTTACCCCCCCCCCCCCCCTTTTTTTTTTTTTTTTTTTTTTTTCCCCCCCCCCCCCATGAAAACGAAGGAAGTAACATCAAAATGCTGATTATATTCCAGTTAAGACCCAAATGGTCAATAGCTCTGTGCAATACAAAGGTCATAACTGATTTGTTGTGGAGATAACATACAGTTAAAATGGCACTTAAAAATGCATGGTTGTAACCTAATATTACCCAATTTTGCTCAAGGTCACACAATTTAGACGGCCTGCCGTATGAGAACGGAAAGGAATATGAATCTTCTGTTTGTGACCTCCCCTTAGTTACCACAAAAATATTCCCGAGCAAAGTTAAAGTAAAATCCAAGATTTATGGTGAACTCTCTTCCTGTTTTGGCATGCAAAACCTTATGAATTCATTCATAATCGTACTTCGTAACATGCTGAAATCAGTTTTTGACAATTATCTTAGAAACTATAAACTTTTAGATATTGTGTTCTCATCTGTACGCATCATTTGTTTCAGCACGGTCACGGTTTATTTTGTATATGTTTACGTGGTAGCTGGGATTCTATAGTCCGATTTGTATTCGTGTCACTTCATATATTTTCGAGGCTATGGATTCATTTGGAGAGGATGTACAGGTCAATAAATTTAAAAAGTCGAAGAAAGAGCAAATACGTTATGTTATGTTTGATGATGATCATGTGCACTATGTGCAGAGGGGGCAAGAATTTGTTAGATTAGGTGGATGTTTTTGCCTGTATGATATATTTTGGTGCCTTTGTCACTAAATCCGTATAATTCAATCTAACCGATATCACTTTCGCTAGAAGAGGCTAGGACGATCAGTAAGTCCCGCTCTCTTATTATATGAGCTTATATGCATACATGCATATAATACACGTTTCGTTAATATACACCAATGGGTTACTGGTTCACATCAAAGAACGGATTAAATCTTATGAATGGCAATCAATCTTCAGGTGAGGCTATGCAAGAATGTTTGCTTAAAGGTAATTACATAGTGTCATGCCGCTTACCGCTTTGCCGCTCTGATGATGAAATTTACGTCACTACGCAAGAATGTCAGAATCGCTAGCGGTGACCCAAGCGGCAAAGCGTCAAGCCGATAAATCGATCTCCCTGCCGCTCGGGCTGCCGCTTTTCCCAAAGCGGCAAATCGCATTGAGTTGACTTGAGTTCAACTTTAGAGCGGTGCCCCTCGATGACGTAGTTCAAGCGATAGCGCCGCTTGACTATAATAGCTCAATCCTGCAAGCGGCGACCACCAAGCGGCTTTCCGCTGAGCGGCAAGCGGCATGACACTATGTAATGACCTTCAATCTACGCCACAGAATTCGTATCGATTATCGATAAATATATAATATATCATCATGAATCGTCGAATTTCACCTTTATTGCAGGTACATGGGACGGCGATGGGTACGAGTGTGGCACCCTCGCTGGCTTGCCATTTCATGTCCAGCCTTGAAGAGCAGATGCTTGCTGCAGCACCGTGTCGTCCTTGGGTTTGGTTGAAGTACATCGATGATATATTTTTCATCTGGACCAGTGAAGAGGAAAGCTTCCTCACATTTACTAACCATATCAATTCCTTCAACAGTACCATTATATTCACATCTGAATATTCTCACCAACAGGCACATTTCCTTGATGTCACCATCAAGAAAGCAGATGGCACCCTCTCCACGGATCTATATATTAAGCCCACAGGTACTCATCAGTATCTCCATTCCTCCAGTTGTCACGCTCGCAACTGTAAGACTGGCATTGCTTCCAGTCAAGCTTTACGCCTTCGGCTCATATGTTGTAATGATTCTAGATTTCTATACCATTCACAGAATTAACTAAAATTTTGCGGTTCTCGGCTTTCGCGCTCACTATATTCAAAGAATATAAGCTGTGGGTCGCTCCATGACCTTCTGACCTTGGCACATGACCTTTGACCTCATCAACATATGAGGGATCCCATTATGCACCTATGACAGAAGTTTGGTTCCAATTGAACTTCAAGTTTTCAATTGAGGTCAATTTTACATTTTTAGCCTATTTTTCAACTTGACCTCACATGACCTTTGACCTCGGCACATAACCTTTGACCTCATTAACATATGAGGGATCCCATGGTGCACCTATGACAGAAGTTTGGTTCCAATTGAACTTCAATTTTTCAGTTGAGGTAAATTAAAAAACACATACACACGTCCACACATATATACACATCCACACATACACACGCACAACGGATTGCTAAGTGGTTCTGCCAGCTATAGCTGGCGGCCCACAAAAAATAAAAACACCTAGTGGCCAGAGGACATAGCTCCAGCGGAGTTCAGTAAGCCATCCAGAGAGCCTACTCATTATCCAGGACCACAGCTTTTGAAGAAAAAACCCAGGAACCAGGATACTACGCCCCAAGACTCCTCTGAAGAAACCTTCTATGTCCTCAATACCAACAAGTTGGAAACACCGGTGGGCCAGCTCTTCAACCTACCTTCTCAGTAGAGGAGAAGAGGTGTGGATGAAGCGACTACTCACCATCCAGCCTCATGGTCTCAACATCCAGGAAGGGAAAGACTAGGTCTCTTCTTTCACACTTGTGTAACCTTGATTTATTCAGCTCTCCTTTTCAGGTATCGCTCTATATATTTCACCATGTTTTTCACTATTCCCCTTTTGTGATTTAGGGTTTAATTATTCATTATTTAATAGTGCAAAACAAAAGCCAACAAATGGCATGGGCAAAAAAAAAACGCTTTTGAAAAAGCAACGATACTGGCAACTCAGCCGATGATGTAATAGAGCTACAACTTTATGCTAGCAACACCGCCAACAGAGTCCAAGCAGGAGCGGCGGTCATTTACAAAAAATGTGTTCCTATTGAAATGTGGCTAGAGTAAATGACATAGAGTACAGAACCAATCCAATTAGGTGCGCGCATGGGATGGCATGGCACCCGAGATACAACTTCTGTTAAACAGGTGTCTCTTGAATGCTTGTGTTGGGTATACCAAGATGTCCGCGCCGGTTGCTTCATTATATGCAGTTACTGTTGTGTAGTCACTCCCACGCGCAAAGCAATTAATGGCGCAGCCAGGTGGACGGCAATTTGTTTAGAGGAAATCGGTAAGTAAAAGACGGATATTCATGTT
>JAMKCH010052999.1:0-22579 GCA_023653785.1 Ophioderma brevispina
GCAAGAAATACCTGTCCTTGTTTTGCAAATAAATAATCGAACTTCTATTACTAATTCGAAGTATATGTTTCGCGTTATTCGAAACGTAAGACACCCTACAACTTTGTGAGAACCTAAATAGTCAACTTATTGCAAAAATTTCATTTCTATTTTAACAATTAACCGCCGTTCAGAAAAAAAGTTCAATGGGATTTAAATGCCTATATTATAATACGGCATTTTTTTGGCATTGTCCATAGATAAATTTGTACAATTAAATTTATATCATAACACCTTCCTATCAGGAAAAATGTTCCTTTGTAATACTTAAATCCAGCACACACGTAACATAATAAACTTGAGTGATACTATGAGATGAGAGGTAAACATATAATCACATTGTGCTCAAGCTCACTACGGAGAGAACTGTTGGTTGAACCCATTTCAGTTCGTGTTAAATAAGGCCTTAATCCTTTAAAAGTAACACCTTTAAACCTCTTAGTATGAAACCACACCAAGACCTGTCTCTGTCTTGCATTTAGCTTCTAACCATTTCCAGGTTAGTACATGCCGCCGTGTGTTCCCGCACCGTCTTGGTAGGGAATTGAGAGTCATTTCCATTCGGGGGCAAAATAAGTAGGTTAACAAGCCCACTAACAATAAATTTAATTTTACACATTAAAAATGCCGTCATCCTTTTTTGGGACTGGCATGAAAGTAAAGTGTGAGTCAAAAATGGTGTCCCCAAATATCCTGATTTTTTCTTGTCAAACTGTGGAAAAAGGTAGCTCTTAAAATTGGCCCAAATACTTCAAAAGTACATTTAAATAGCTTTCACAGGAATTTCGAATTTTCCATTTTGTTCAGGCAATCAATATTTGTACTCATTTACAATTAAAGGCCCTTCAGATTGCCTTCTGTCCGTGTGTCCAATAAAAAGCAACACTTGGTGGCGGGAGCCATTAGTTTTGACCAAAAGCACATGACTACCTATTCTGTGTGTAATGTAAGATAGTACTGTTAGCTAATATCCTGAAAAGTTATAAAGGTAGAGTCAATTTTTTTAAGATATGACCACAGAAATCAAGTAACCTGCAGGACCCCATTAAACCTAATTGAGGCGCTTATTAACTATAAATACGGCACTGTAGTCATGGTAGGTTTTGCGCTCAGAACCACCAATAGAATCTCTAAGTCAAACCGCAATTTTCATGTTTTTAAAGACATCTACTGCAAACAGATATTAACATTATCGAATGTTTTATTGGTTATAACAGCTAAAAACATTGAATTTTAACACCTTGAAAAGACAGAATTAGAAATGTATGATCAACAAACTCTATGTTTTCAGCTGGTATTGTCCAAATAAGACAGCAGTGGCTAGGAGATGAATTATGATCCATTGTTGACGCACACAAAGACTTATCTAAACCCGAATTTAATGACAGAATGAATATTACTGATATTGTGATTGAGTTTTGGTGTGAAAACATACTTCATAACGTTGCGATATGGTACAATATTTTCAGTAACAAGCAGTTGAAGCCCAACGCATTTATCATTATGTAATGTGGAGTTGTCTTTGTGCTTTTGTTCAAAATTAGCATAGTTTAGATCACCATTGCACGTATTTTTTCAACCAATAATTAATGTTTGTCCTATCAGTTAAGTAATAATTATGTAAAGCAGTATTGGACCCAGTAGACGTTTTTCTGCAAGAAATTTGGCAAGTAAATGTTGATTGCAATCAACATTGTATGCATTCTGTTTTCATTGCCAGTCTTGTGCTTACCAGCTCTCATTTTTGTAAAAGGGGTTCTGCGGGTTGCTTGATTGTCGGGGTCATATCCTTAAAAACTATGACTCTACCTTTATAACTTTTCAGGAAAATTAGATAACAGTCACATCTTTCCAACAACAAAGAAATAAGTAGTCACGTGCTTTTGTTCAAATTTATTGCGCCTGCCACCAAGTGTTGCGTTTTTTGGGACACACGGTACGGTTTATGATTGGTAAATTAAGCGCCAAATTTCAAGTGGGAACATTAATTTGTGCTTACACACTCTGGTGGCTAAATGGTAATAAATGCCCCAATGAGTAATAACACAGGTCAGTTATTAAGTTGGGATTAATGCAACAACAAAGTGCCAATTATCTTTTGACTGTTAGAATTCTTCATAGGTTTGGAATTGAAATCGTTTTTAACTAAACTAAGGAAAAAAAATGATATTGAAAAAGTACACACCAAAACGCAGGTTTCAATTTCAGTGATTACAACTTAGTTGGCTAAAGGTCAAAGGTAGACTTTTTGGAATCAATTTTCTTTCGTGATAAATATCTAATGTTGTACTTTCACTATGGTGAATAAAGGCCAACCAACAAGAAAGTTCTTTGCCTATCGCGTTTTTTCTGGATCCAGGTTTGTGAATTACACTGTTAACATGTTTAACTTATCGTCTATAGTGTACTGTACTAAATTTGTAACATGCGGACATTCGGGAGCCTCTAAAAATGAGGCCATAACTTGAAACTAAAAGCAGAATCTTCGGGATTTTTGACATGGTGATAAGAAGTTAATTATTGTTCATATAAAGTATATAAATAATATTATAAAAAGATTACAAATATTTTAATATTTTTTTGTTTTCTAGGGGACAATAATTTTGACTTCATATGTATGCAGCGCGTAACGAAAAGGCGTTTTAAGGGGCTTTAATCCCTTATTCTGGAATTTCGACGACCTATTTAACACATTTCTAAATATCACCTATACATATTGGATTATTATAAGTTCTTTCATTGCGGTACGATTTGTCGTTCTTCTAGTTCGTTTGTTTAAAATTGCGATTTTGCGTTTTTCAAGAACTGAGAATAGGCCTTTGAGTTTTGCTACGTTGAGGGCGGCTATTTACATTTATAAAGGTGTTATGAACACTTGTTGCTTTGCAGCCTTATACTCAACAACCTTTCATAAGGAAGCACGTGTTGTTCTGAAGCACCGAATTCATAAGCTTGTCACAAACGCTCTGGTAAACTTGTGTCGTTAAATGTTGTCCTGTTTAATGTGGTCTGTTTGTTTATATTCTATCTACAATCTTGGAAACAAATTGTTTGAACACTTGTGGTAGGTTTTCAAAAAAATTCCCCCGTCCTCCCCCGAAAACAATGTTGTCCTGGTCATGTCATCACAGCCTTGGCACCACCCCCAAATGAGATGATGGTTGGGGGGGGTAAGGGGTGTTAAGGGAATGGTCCGATGGAAGGGTTCAGGCTTGCACTTGAACATTGACTTTTGCGTTAGGGACCTACGAATTGTGATCATGCAAGCATTTAATACAATCGTGTTGAGTGTTCCCAACTATTTTTTTCCAACGGATTGTAGCTATTATTACAAGGACCAAAGCTTCTTAAAAGCCTGCATCTTTGTTAGGATGTTGTGTTTTCAATGGAGTGACCTGCAACTATATGCAGATTTGTGTCACCAAATATGATCACCAAAAAAACATTGACCCAGTGAGAAGGATATGGAGTCCACCTGGAGCTATTTGCCGGGCTCATAGATGACAAACGGAAATAAAGCGTGAAAAACTAATGTGCGTGAAGAGTCTATTCTTGAACCGTTGTAGGTGTGTAAGATTTAGGTTTCTCTTACACGGTAACGTGGTCAGTTACATCAGCTAATGGTACTGAATGTAACAAGCGTTACACTGGAGGGACGACCAGACTTGAACGACATATTACTGGAAATCAAGAGCTTTATTTGACGACCATGACCGACACAAATACAAATCATATTTAAAGAGCGAGACGGAACAGGTCCGCCGATGAAAAGAAACCAAAAATATTGTCGAGTGAGGATTTGGCCGCCCGCGCCAGAAATTACACCCAAGTGAAACGCTAGCAGGTGGGCAGGAGATATAGTCCTCCGGGCTCACAGTTCTGGTAACAATGATGAACAATTGGGCAATAGATCAATGACTCTTCACGAAACCGTCACGCTTTATTCCGTTGTCATCTTATGCAGACGGACTTAGACACCTGCCGGACTCTAATTACTTTCCAACCGCGTGCTTTTGTTGATGGTCAATTAAATCTACCGATAGGTGAAAGGACAATGGGGTCATTGCTTATTACTAATTCTTTAACAAACAACATGCAAATACTACCCAAAGTGAGCTATGCCAACATGTTTCACTCCCACAATGCATTGCACAACGTAAGTTCGGTACCCATATATAAAATACTTTTTAAAAAATTAAATAAATATCCTATAAACTAATTATTATAGGCGGACTATGAGAACGACGGATATAAAAACTTCTAACCTGTACCCTCCTGTGCTGAATAAAATAGGCTCATTTAAGGTCGCCACGATTTGTAGGCTAGTGTCAAACACGGCACTGTGCGAAGGCCATTTTTTTAATTTTATATACTCACGCTTGCAAACGGATAGATTGTATATAATGCTTTTTATTATCCCCTTCTGACATGTTCAAAAAGAACTTCCGTCAAAATATTTCTTGGTTCTGTGATAGACATTGGGGACATAGCCGACATTCCTGTCAAAAACATACAACAATGTTTATGTTGGGCTTTTGCTAGGAACGACACTGTAAAATCCAATTGTTCCGCCCGTCCATATCTCAAAATACACAAGGGCAACACGTGCATATTTTAGTATGTCATTAGATACCCTCTTAGGAAAGGGTGTGGCCATTTTGTGACACAATGTATCACAGTGACATACTGACCAGGTGCCCTAATCAAGACGTCTTTCGACCTAATCGAGACTTCAGCATGCGCAACGCTAATGGCAGTCACATTCTTAGACGGTCTATCCGCTGCTGCTCTGCTAAAAGCTTCGAGTACGGCAAAGGGTAACCATGAACGGTCTGATGAATCAGGCTATACGCTAACGGGTGTATTGCTATTCGGGGGAAAAGTCCGCGCCAATAAAATTTTGCCCGCGAAAGTGTTTCGGGGGGTACCTTAAGCATTCCCAAACTGGGGAGGATCGCGCCCCAAAAGTTGGTCGTGGGCCAAATGCGAAAGGTGGGGTCGTGAAGCTAATTTTAAACATTGCAATTTTTATTTTAAAAAAGGGAAAAGATTTCATAAAATTAAAAGGTGTTCTCCTCCTGGGTCAATTTATCAATGCCTTAAACCCCGGGTTTTAAACCATCCTATGTGCATGATGTGAGGAACATTGGACTGTAGATTTGGGCGCAATGCCGAGTAAGTAACAACAGGGGGTGTTATGGTATAAAGTGTCGGGGGGGGGGTAGCCCCGTGATGATCTGGGAATAAAGGTGGGAAAACCCATGATCTTTCCCCGTTAGGGCCAATGCAGAATTGCTCAAACTATATTATTATATTCGCATCTCAATTCATAAGTTTCTGAAATAGGCGTCTACATACGCGCGCGAGAGTGCTGCGTGTAACGCGCAGGCTATGTATTCCGTTATATGTTGTCATGGTTCTGTTGAGCTTGTCTGGGAGGAATATGCTGGAGTAGGCTTGACGAAGGAGAAAAGGGAATTGTGGCATACAGTATGATACGGCGAGTAAGGCCTACTTCTCATTTTTAAAGATCACTGAGTTACAAAGGTTTACCATATGTGCCATAGTAGGCCGATTATTAGTACGATTATGACTGTCGATGTTTCGTTGCCGTGTCGTCTCAATTTTATGTGAACAGGTTTTTCATGACCAATGCATGGACAGATTGAGAGGCGAAGTCAACAAAACTAGTACTATGTTTCTCTAAGGACCCGTGAATCTGTAAACTGAACATAACATTATATGGACTGAACGAAGAGCACAATCTTGTTATGTGTATCAAAGGGCTTGGTGCCAGAAAGGTTAGAAAATGGTTGCTTTGTTTATGAGACGCACAACACTACACTACACGGCGTCATTATCCCGATTAGCTATACTTAATCCCGATTGGAGTGGGTCAGTATATGTCACTATGTCAACGTAGTAGGTCAACAAAATGGCCACACCTCTTAGAAATGATTCCATGCAGGGCTTACTTGATTTTGCGAAACGAAACGAAAGAGGACAGCCCATTGTCCTAATTTGTTTTTCTTTTTCAAGTCAACATTTGTGAATAAGTTTTTCTCATAGGTTATCTAGGAACATGAATACAAGAGAAGGTCGGGATAACGAATATACCTTTAATGTGGACGGACCTGCGTTGGCAGAAAAGTATTGACGATGGTCTTTGCTGTCATCGTGGTCACGACATACGTTCGAATCTGAATTTTTGGTGCCAAATTGAGGTGAATAGCTGATGGTTCATTTTATGTATCTGTTAATTGTACCTAAAAATAAAAGTGGAAAATTACATGTCCTACAAAATAGCCGGAAAAAATAGACCCTGTCCAGGAAACAACCATTTGTTATAAAACGGGTTTTTGACAAAACAATCGAATTAGTATTTGATAGTTGGCGTGTCCAAATATCTCACAAAAAATTGCGAAACGCAATACAAAAAGGGTTCTATATAGATAGAGAGGCAAAAACGTTACGTAATCTTAGAAGGAAATTCATCGTATCGCATTGTTTTGCTGCCACAAAGAAAACATAGAGTACCAACAATAGAAAGCAAGGGCGCCTTCCGCCATTCTTTCACATACTGTGGGGGTGCCGCTTTGCATATCAACTAATCGGTAGTGATACAAATTGATGTTGTGTTAGAGGTGGCCAGGTGTAATATAGTGCACCTGGATCATGTGCTCAGATCACTCTTTTTCTCATATGCAATGCGCGCTTATGTGAAAAGATGTATGCATTGGGCGGTTATTTAAATTCAAGACGGATGACGTGTGTCATTTCATCGTTGTGTGGCCATGGGTAGGACAACATTTAACCACCCCCAATAGCACCCCAACATCCAACAAATGATATTTTGGTGGATTGTTTGTATCGAATTGACAGTATGGGTGTATACACGCACCCAACAATAATTATTACGTTGACCAAATTCAAATATGTCAGCGCTCGCACGACGACGGCGTTTTGAAATGGGCTTCACAACCTTGACGAATAAGTTTCGCTTGGGCGGACAAAGATGCTTACTCAGTGATCAAATTGATTAATAGGTCGGTCAATATTCAAGGCAATCGGTGAAATTGACCAAATACGTTTCTTAAACTTGTGAAGGAATTTTCATGTTATTTCATAATTTTAATTTTTTGATTTTAATTAGTACTTGTAATATCCTACGGGTGTACACGTAAAAAGCGGAAATTATCCCAGTTTTGTTGTTTTACATTCTGATTTACAAATGACCAAAATTCGTCACTTAGGGGTCCCTCATTCTTACCCCTCCGGTGCGCAAAAAAACCTTTTTAAAAATTTCGTTAAAAAATCTTTTCAACTAAGCATAATCTAATTGTTTTCATTCCTTCCGGCCATGATGGCGACGGACCGAAACAAATGTGATGGTAGCACCGTCAACGCCAAAAGTCTCGGATTGGTGCGGGGTGTGGTTGGCAATCTATTACCGCTATGCCCCCCATTAATGAAAATGAAGCATTCTCATGGTCAGTATACTTGCGAATATTCTGCAATAATGGACCCCTTAATGTATTTTCTCTAAAATCAAATTGATTGTAAAATAAGACGGGTTTTTGCAGATAATTTATTGCCTCATAGTGCATCCTCGGCCGGAAAACTTCAAAAATTCGCATATAAATAGGGGTGGGCAAGTTGCAAAACTTTTTTTATACGTCGTGTGGATTCTATGGCCATTTTAGCTCTTGAAAAAAGAAATCTAGCAAGCTTTTCACTGAAGATAAATTTTGATATGGGTCCATGGATTTTAAGTTTTGTACATGTAGAGATATAGACTATATTTTCAAAGTATTTCAAAATCTGTTTGATTTCCATATGGATAAAAAGAACAAAAATTTTTTAATCAAAAAACTAAAAAATTAAAAAAAAAAAAAAAAAAAAAAAAAAAAACATTTTTAACTATTTTCATTCAATGCTTTCCTGAATGTTACCTATGGAAAATTGCTGTACAATCATGGCACCGAACTGAAATAAAACAAAAGTCAAAAATGGCGGAGTGATCATGTTTGAGTTCATAAAAATTTGGTAGAAATATGACAAAAAATATAGAAAGTACCATGGTGAGATTTAAAAAAGGAACCTCCAAGAAAGAAAGTTCCTAAATACGAAAAAATGAGCCAAAAATGGGGCAAAAATTGAGGAAGGGGAAAATGTAAAATCTTTGAGCAAATATACCAAAATTGGACCTTGACTTAATTTCTTCATGAAGGTAATCATATACTATCGTCATGAATGATATATCCCAAATTGGGCAAAATTGGATGTCGAAATCACCCGCCATTTACCTGAAAACGTCCTGAGACCCACAAAAACAGCTGCATACTTTTATTATGGTGCCATTGACTCAGGTTTGTGTGGATTTCTGGGAGCAGTTTTAACACAACGTTTGGTGAGTTATGGATCCCAATCATTTACCAAATGAGCAGGTTATTATAACTAATCCTTTGCTTTTTAAACCTGAAAGCAGATGAAACAATAATGCGGGGTTTTTGTTTATCATTTGTGTAACTAACACTTTCAAAATTGAATGCATGGTTATTTCAGAAAAAAAAAAAGTGGACTGTTGTGGAACATTCCTTACATAAAAGTCAATGGGATTTGAGGTTAATATTAGTTATTTGCCAATATTGGCCAACATACAAACTAATGACAACCATGAAATGCACATGTGCTAGTGTATTGCCTCTCTCTCTTTGTAATACCATAGGTTTCCAAAATAACCAAGATCATGTGCTCTAGACATAAAGGAAAAATGTCTTTACCTTGCAGAGGGCGAGTAGCATTCATTATCACAGCTACAACTTTCACCTACTGCTTTAAATTATTTATAGAAACAGGGAATACACCTCTTTACACACAATGAGTTGTCATGCACATGTTGACCCACTTTACAAAACCAGGAACAAGTCACAGTGACAGAGAAGATGAGAAAGAAGGAGGCGGTTCGACTGATTAGATCAAAAGATAACCTGTTCAACCGCCTATTCATGTCAATCGGCTTAAATATAATCGATTGACCACAGTCTTACGCTACTTGCTGGAGAACTTACATACACCTGTCATTAACTCCCAGAAACATTCCAATTACCCAGTGTCAAATGGTATTTGCACAGGGTCTGTACACGATGGTTGGTGGGACCAGTACAGCAAAAACGTACTCGACTGCATCAGTTATAATAAACAACTTTGACCCCAATTTTCAAAGTATCGTTGGCACTTTGGACACTTTCTGACACAAAAAGAGTATGGGTGAGATGTATTGAAAATGCATTTATCGAATCATTCATCATATCATATTTCCACAGAAAATAACCGGATGTTTGTAAATTAGGCTAAATAAGAACATCTTTTGTTGAACCCAAAAACCTTGAATCAATGTTAGCTACGAAAACGAAAAAAGGGTTGGATTTTGCTGTTTCTTTCGTTTTAATAAAAAGCCCCTGATTTCCTCAATTATTTCGCCACGATATAAAATAAATAAAATCAGTCAGAAACAACCCAGAGTTCATTGCCAGCAGAGATTTTTAGCTGGGAAAGTACTAAGCTATTTTAGTGGGAGTGTTTCAATTATCCTGTTGTGAAACCTTCCGAACGGCCAAGCTTGAGGCGGTTGTACACATTAATTCAAAGGTCCAATTCGAGTGGCCCTTGAAGTTTCCTAACAATGAGCTAATGAATGGGAGTAATCCTGGGTAATCGATTGCAAATCGAGCATCTCCTTCGTTCGTCTCATCTTCTCTGCAGTGACTTATTCCTCATTTGATCAAAAACCAATCAGATATGTCTAATCCCCAGTTCATTCATCTTTAACAACAAAATCAAGTATGGACTTTAGTGCCTTTATATACACTAATCCCACTAGCCAGTGATGGATTTCAAGTCTCACAAAAATGCTGTATCCCACATATGATGCCTCAGATATTTTGCTTTTAAACATTGTACCCGAAGTAGACAAAAGACTGGAATGCTAACAGTTACATGTGCTTTACATAGACAAAAGCACGGGAATGCTAACAGTTCAATGCTTTATGCAGACAGTTGTCTGCCCACTTTGGTTGGTGAATTGAATAGCAAGGCATAACAAATACGGTCTTGAACCTATGATTGATATCTTATGTGATTAATGAATAATGAATTCCCAGGGGTGGTAACTTGGGAGATTCTGCAAAACTAAATGATTACTAATACATCACTTAAAAAAAAGCCTTTCAGGAACAAATTGATACTTTCTTTGGGAGTTTGTATGAGCGGTAGTGCCCTCCTAAAATTGTTGGAGGTTCGACTTTGTATCTTTACTATGGAGTATTTAAAATATTGACTATATGTTTTAAACGTGTACATATTTTAGGCGATCTCAAAAGATATATGTAATTAGAAATTTAAGAAAACGAGAAAATTTTGTGGTTGTTTAAAGTTATTTAGACCAATTTATGTCCTCCAACTTTTTAAGTTTATTGTAAAAACAGTTCCAGAATTTTTTTTTAATATTTCCTGAGTTTAATCTGCGGAACGTTCTAACCAATTTTCTTGTGTGTGCAGCATGCAAAATATATTAATTTTGATTATACAGGCAAAATTTGCGAGGACCTTTTTTTTACCTTGTCGGCATTTTTACCTTATAAACCAAAAACAATGGTCGTAGGTGGTACAAAACGATACATTTTTAATCCTATGATTAGAGGGACACTATGGCATACATTTCAACGTGATTGGGGCATTTAAAAAAAATGACCACTGTGTCAAACTTAATTGGCCCCTAATGAAAATGTGATACCACATTTGAGAGTACTACTACCTAGTAGTATTGCGAGGGTCCATACTCACTACCAAAGTGTTTATTTTTAACCTTTTCTGTAGTGGGGTCGGTTTAATTGAAATTCTTAAATGTAAGCCCCGAGTTATGATTTATGCTCCTCCTCAACACGAATCAAGGGGTTTGACGTGATGATTTGTTTACGCGCAAACTGCTTTACACCTTCAGCTTGTTTGGAGCCCAGGTCATGGACAAATGGAAGCATTTTAGTTACAAAGCGAGGAACTCGACCGGTCTTTCTTCTGGATGGTTTCTTTCTTACCAGTCGAGGAACTCGCCGTTGTGTCTTTCTTCTGTACGGTTCTTTCTTTACAAAAAGCGGGAACTCGACTGTGTTTTCTTCTGTACGGTTTCTTGCTTTCTTTCTTCTTCTTTCTTCTTTCTGTCAAAACATGGCTAATATCTCAGACATGGAAACATCCCCATAATAACCAAAACTGGTCAAAGGACAAGTACAATGCACAGACCTTTGACCATGACCCGATTGGGTCAAAGGTTACACGATAGGGTCCCAGGGGTCAACAACAGTAACCATGCAAAACAATCTAGAATTAGCTCAAATCTCAAAACTAAGCTGTCATCTTGTAGGACTGATCAACACTACAAAAAAGTCAATATGACTTTGTCAGATGACACATGATTTAGAGGTCAGAGGTCAAAATACATCAATTACGTTACACTTCACAAATCACTAATCCTTTACAAATTACATAGGATGATCATGACTCATGTAGGTGGTGCAGCTTGACATCCCCCAAAAAAGTTAATTAATGAAAATTTTGATCAAAGGTATTCTGGGGTCACTAAGGTCTCAATGAACTTTATGTGTGTGTGGAAAATTTAAAACAAGGTCAAATAGAAAATTGTTTATCCTATCATGTACGTAGTGAGAGAGTCAATTAAAAGTCAAATCAGACCCATCAAAGGACCCATGGTTTAGGGGTCAAAGGTCAAAATACATCAAATTAGTTACATTTCAAATCACTACTCCTTTGACAGATTATATAGTATGATCAGGTGACTAATGTATTGGTTGCAGCTTGACTTTCCCCACAAAAGTTACTTAATGACATTTTGGATCACAGGTCATCCGGGTTCAATAAGGGTTAAACGCCTGTAATTTGTGTGTAAAATTAAACAAAGTCAAATAAAAATCTTTTTATCCCATCTGTAGTACTTGATGATGAGGTCAATAAAAGTCCATTATGACCTCATCACGTGACCCTTCGTTTTAGGGGTCAAAGGTCAAAATACTTCAAATTACGTTACACTTCAAATCACTTCTACTTCTTACAGATTAAATAGTATAATCACGAGACTCAGGGATTTGGTGTTTTTAAAAGTTTGACACCCCCTACAAAATTTGCCCCATGTGAAAAAGACATCAGACGTGATTGAGTAACAAAACCAGTCCGTTCCATCAACGCAAATGGCCTCAAAATCCATTCTACTATTACCAAGTTTCAAAATTGAACCGCCTCCTATTACTATAACACAGTATCAGCATTACGTCGTCTGCTAGACCGCGTACTGATTTAGGTGGCGCGGTCTATCTTACGATTTAGGGTTGTAAAATTAAACAATTTTGCGTTTTCCGATATTATATCAATGCAGAAATTCACAGCGTTCATTTGACACCAATTTTACTTCTAAGTCCAAATAGTCGACGAGATATCGAATGAAAAATGTTGCCACTGTGTTTAAAAAGGAGTAATTAGTATTACGAGATTTTTGCTGAACTTTTAGCTACTTCCTCCCCCCCCCCAAGGTAGGTCCCCCCCACACACAACACACACACAAAAACGATATAATTCATGCAGTAAGGACTTCATGGTTCGCTAGAAAAGGTTGCCGAATTTGTTGATTGAGTCCGGTGGCGTTTGCGCTCTTTACACAGGCGAGAGGAGCTCGACTGTGTCCTTCTTCGGTAAGGTTTATTTCTTTACCATCGAGTGAATCGACTGTGTTTTTCTTCTGTACGGTTTCTTACAAGGCGGCCCGCAGGGGCGCCTGTTCTGTTTTTGATGAGGTTCTTATAAGGACGGCCGTCAGCGTCTTGTTCTGTTTTTGATGGGTCTTATTCTTTATTTCTTCTTTCTTCTGGCAAAACACTTCAACTGGGTCTAGTTCAGTCATCATTTGTCGTATTTTGACTAGACTTACATCAAATGACCGCTGACCCGTCCCATTTATGTCTATGACATTGACCCCCTGTTTGACCTTTGACCTAGGTCAGGCTTCAAATAGTAATTTAATTGTCAAAAGTATCTTCTTCTACAGAATTAAGCCGATATCAACCAAACTGGTTCAGGGAACCACTGATCTGCTTCTATAGTAGGGTGTTCGGGATAAGGAGTCAAGGTCATGAAGCGGGGTCATTTCCGGTTTTGAAAGCCAAAATTGTGAAAAAAATATTCAAAAAATCGCTTGTCCTAAAACTACGTACAGTAGAGTGACGTCATTAGGCAAATGTATTGTACTAGGCACGGGTCTTGGGTGTCCACAGTGCAGGGATCAAAGGTCATTAGGGGTCACTTTCCAGTCCAAAACCAAAAATATTCCAAAATTTTCAATTTTTTTATCTCAAAACTCAAAAATAGTACAGAGTGACTTAATCTTACATATATATTTTCTGTACCTGGGTAGCAATGTATTTTATTTTGGACGTCAAAGGTCATTTAAGGTCATTCCGGTTTTAAGGTAAATAATTTCAAGAATTTTTATCTCCAGAACTAAGAATTGTAGTAGAATTTTTTTATGTGACAGATTGGTGAACTTACAGGGGTCAAAGTCAAGTCACCTCAGGGGTCATAAGGGGATCACCATCCTTCCCAATACGGCCGTCTTGATAATAGATCTGTTCACAGGTCTAGTTTCTTATTATTCTTTCTTTCTGTCAAAGTGATTATAGCCCAGTAGTGGCTTGACCAATAGTGACAGGTGTTGCAACAAATGACCGCTCAGCTAAACATCACGTGCCATATGACTTGACCCACATCTGACCTTTGAACTCGTCACAGGGTTCAAATATGTCAGTTAATTCGCAAAAATATTCTCTTTTAAGGATTATGCAGATATCAACAAAACTTGTCAGCGGAACCACCGACCCATGCTTCATATAGGGCGTTCAAGAATAAGGTGGTAAAGGTCAGTAAGGGGTCTCATTTCCGGTATTATGAAAGCCAAAATATGCCATTTAAATGCCAAAAATATCTTCTTCTACAGGATCATGACGATATCAACTAAACTTGTTCAGAGGAACCATGACCCTGCTACATACGGGGTGGTCAGGAATAAGAATCAAAGGTCATTAAGGGGTACTTCCGGTCAAAAACCAAAATATTTAAAAAACTTCAAATTTTATCTCAAAATGTAACCATAGCAGAGTGACATATCTTTCAGATATGCATGTATGGTAGCCGATGTATGCAGGGTATTCATTAACAGGTCATTTCCGGTTTTGAGCTAAAAAAACTGTAAGAATTTTTATCTCAGAACTACGCACAGTAGAATTTTTTTATTTATTTGAAACTGAAACAATGCATTTTTGCGATGTCCAGCAGGGTTTTTTTTATTATCGGGGGGTTCAAAGGTCATTAAGGGAGGTCAAATGGTCAATTGTGCCAAAAAATGCTAAAAATGAGACTAAATTGACTATATATCAGCCTATAGAAGAAAGATAAAACCCATTAAAGGTTGCTCAGATTCCTCACCAGATTGATGTTGACATGTTGTTCAAAGGTTTGACCATGCTTGACATGGGGTCATATTTAACATCGGCTGTGTACCGTGGCCTATGGCCACATAACCCTCTAGGTACAAGACGGCCGTCGCCGTCTTGTTTGTTTTTGATGGTTCTAGTTTGTTCTTTATCAAAAACACTTAACTGCGTCTAAGTTCAGTTCCATTTGGACGTACGTATGTGACTAGACGTCATCAAAGGGACCGCTGACAGTCCCATTTATGGCATATGACCTTGACCCCTGTATGACCTTGACCTGGTCACAGGCTTCAAATATGTAATTTAATTGTCAAAAATTATCTTATCTACAGGATTACGCGATATCAACCAAACTGGTTCAGAGGAACCACTGACCAATGCTTCATATAGGATGTTCAGGGATAAGGAGTCAAAGGTCATAAAGGGGTAATTTCCGGTTTGAATGTTGAAAGCCAAAAATTGTGAAAAATATTCAAAAAAATCGCTGCCCTAACAAATTACGTAACAGAGTGACGTCAGTAGAGCCACATGATTGTACTAGGCAGGGTCTTTGGGTTGTCACAGTTTCAGGATCAAAGGTCATTAAGGGGTCACTTCCGGTCAAAAAAACCAAAAATATTCCAAAATATTCAAAAAATTTTTTATCTCAGAACTCAAACATAGTACCAGTAAAACTAACTTACAGAATGCATTTCATGTTACCTGGTGTATGCAAGTTATTTTTATTTGGGGTCAAGGTCATTTAAGGTCATTTCCGTTAAGGGTCAATAAATTGCAAGACTTTTATGATCCAGAAACGAAGCCATAGTAGAATTTTTTATTGTATTGGAAAATGGATTTGTTGTTGTACCTATCAGGTTTTTTATACCGCGGATCAAAGGTCATTTAGGGGGGTTCAAAAGGTCAATTTTCCCAAAAATGTTAAAAATAAGACCAAATTATGGATTTATCTCAGCCTATAGAGCGCAGATAAAGCCCATTATTGTTACAGTGATGTAACATTAATAGTAGAAGGGGGTCTATGATTAGTCTCGACCCCAAAGGTCAAAATTTCAAACTAAGCTCGATTGATGGCCCAACTAAATTTGACAGGATAATCCTCGGGATATCGTTAAATACAGAACAAATACAGTTGACCCCATCCGTGACCCAGGGGTAAATTATAGGGTTAAAAGTGTCAAATTCCTGACATGCTTGGATGAGTTGAAATCAACAATAAGATCCTTGTAACGTTGTTAACATATAAAATAATTCATTGGTAACAAAAAAAATTACATCATTGGTCAACATATTAGGCATGGGAGAAAGGTCATTCATATGTTATTCCAGGTCGTCTTGTTCGCCATGTCGTCGCATGGCTAGTTCGTTGCTTTCTTCTTATGGCAACACGTAAACTGCGTCTAGTTCAGTCATCATTTGGCGTATTTTGACTAGACCTTACATCAATATGACCGCGCCCGTCCCATTATGTCATAGGACATGACCGCTGTCTGACCTTTGACCTGCCACAGGCTTCAAATATGTAATTTAATTGTCAAAATTATCTTCTTCTAACAGAATGACGCCGATATCAAACCAAAACTGATAAGAGGAACCACTACCTGTCATTAGGGGTGTTCAGGGATAGGAGTCAAAGGTCATGAAATGGGTCATTTCCGGTTCTGAATTGAAAGCAAAAATTGTTGAACAATATTCAAAAACATCTCTGTCCTACAAATTAAGTAGCAGAGTGACGTCATTAGAGCACATGTATGGTTACCAGGCAGGGTCTTTGGGTGGCACAGTTTCAAGAATAAAAGGTCATTAAGGGGTCACTTCCGGTCAAAACAACCAAAAATATTCCAAAATATTCAAAAATTTTATTCTCAAAACTAAAACATAGTACAGTGACTTAACTTACAGATATGCATTATGTTAACTGGTGTATGCAAAAGGTATTTTTAATTTTGGAGGGTCAAGGTCATTTAAGGTCATTTCCGGTGTTAAGGTAAATAATTCAAGAATTTTTATCTACAGAATAAGAATAGTATAATTTTTTTATTTGTATGGAACAATGCCATTTTTTTGTGTACGCTAGGTTTTTTTATTACGGGATCAAAGGTCATAAGGGGGGGGGGTTCAAAAGGTCAATTTTGCCCAAAAAAAGCTCTTAAAAATAAGACCAAATGGGCTATATCCAGCTATAGAAGACGATAAAGTTGTTATGCGCAGTGATTGTAACTTAATGGTTTAAAAGAAATCTATGATAGTCTCGACCCAAAGGTCCAAAGTTCAAGGTCCAAAGGTCAAAAATCTACAAAAACAAGCCGATTGAGCTGAATTTGTCAGGGGAGAATACTTGTGGCATCAGAAATACAGAAAAGTACCAGTTGACCCCATCCCGGACCCAGGGGTCACGTTATAGGGGTGAAAAGGTCAATTCCCTGACATGCTTGGATGAGTTGAAAAATCAAATAATAGTGGTCCTTATAAAGTTGTTAACACTTAAAAATACATTTTAATGACATTTCTGACCTATTGGGTGAAGTTACAGGGTCAAAAAAGTCAATCACCTCAAGGGGTCATTAAGGGGGATCACCATCCATTCCCAATACGGCCGTCTTGTAAATCGATCTGTTCTCAGGTCTAGTTCTTTTTTATTCTTTTGTCATCATCTTAATATCTCGGAATGCAACAATACATTATTGACCAAAATTGGGGACAATGACAAGTACATACACACAAACTATTAGACATGACCAGATTGGTGTCAAAGGTCACGATAGGGTCACAGCGTTCAGCATGTGTACTGTGCAAAAAATCTAGAACTAGTTCAAATCTCAAACTAGGTGTAATCTTGTCTGGAACTGGTCAACACACCAAAAAAAGTCAATTAGGCTGTCATATGACGATGATTAGGGGGTCATAGGTCAAACATACATCAAATTACGTTAAACTTCAAATCCACTACTCTTCTACAGATTACATAGTATGGCATCACATGCCTCATGTATGTGGTAGAGTTTGACATCCCACTACAAAAGTTACTTAATGAAATTTTGATCAAAGGTCCATCTGGGGTCACTAGGGTTCAAACTCCTTTACTGTTGTATTTAAAATAAACTAGACGCAGCTGAAGCTGAAATTTACTGACTGAAATGAGCTTGTGACATTTTAACATGTTGAAAAATATTTTGTCATGATTTTTTTTAACAGATAAGAGGGTCAAAGGTCAAATTTTGAAAATGCTCCCATTGAGCTGATATTTGACTGAAACGATCATGATGACATTCTAAAAACATGTTGAAAATATTTAGAGGTCAAAGGTCTTAAGAGGTCCCAAAGAGTCAATTTTCAAAATGCTCCTATTGAGCTGATATTTTTAATGACGTGATCTTTTGACAGTCTAAACAGGTTTGGAAAATGAAAATATTTCGAGGTCAAAGAGTCATTAAAGAGGTCAAAGGTCAAGTTTTCAAAATGCTCCTATTGAGCGAAATGTGACTGAAAATATGCTTATGACATTCTAAACATGCTTGAAACAAATATTTTCGAGGTCAAGGTCAGTAAGAGTCAAGTTCAAAACTTTCAAAACTGCTCCAATTGAGCTGGACATGTGGAAATGATCCTATGACAGTATAAATGTTGAAAATATTTTGAGATCAAAGGTAATTTAGGGTCAAAGGTCACTACCTCGCTGTGTTCAGATCTGTCCCCAGATCTAGTCTTCTTTCTTGCTTTCTTCTTTCTCTTTCTTTGCCTTTTTTCTTTTCTTTCTTTCTTCTTTCTGTCAACATGCTACTATCTCAACAGGCACATTCCAGATTGACCAAAATGGGTCACAAGGACAAGTACATGCACCAGACACTTTGAACTGACCCGATGGTGTCAAAAGGTCACGATAGGGTCACAGCTGTCAACAACGTTAACCATTGCAAAAAAAATCTAGAATAGCTCAAATCTCAAAAACTAATGCTGTCACCTTGTAAAAGAATTGATTCAAACACTACAAAAAAGTAAATTATGACTTTGTAAATGACACATGATTTAGGGGTCAGAGGTCAAAATACATTCAAAATTACGTTACACTCAAAATCACTACTCCTTTTATCAGATTACATAGAATGATCACGTGACCAATGTATATGATGCAGCTTGACATCCCCCACAAAAGTTACTTCATGACATTTTGATCACAGGTCTCTGGGATCTACTAAGGTCAAAGTACTTTGCTGTGTGTAAATTTAAAACAAGGTCAAATAGAAAATCTTTTATCCCATCCTGTCGGTACTTGATGAGAGGTCATAAAAGTCAATCATACCCCATCACCTGACCATGGTTTAGGGGTCAAAGGTCAAAATACAACAAATTACGGTACACTTCAATCACTACTCCTTTTTACAGATTACATAATATGATCACGTAACTCATGTATATGATGCAGCTTGACATCCCCCACAAAAGTTACTTAATGACTTTTGATCAAGGTCATCTGGGGTCATAAGGTCAAAACACCTTTACTGTGTGTAAATTTTAAAACAGGTCAAATAGAAAATCTTTTTAATCCCCAGTCCTGTAGTACTTGATGAAGGGCATAAAAGTCATCATACCCCTATCACCTGCCCCATGTTTAGGGGTCAAAGGTCACAATGCTTCCAATTACGTTACACATCATATCAAATCACTCTTCCTACATATTACATAGTTTTTTTGTTTTTTGGGAGAGCGTGGCCTAGCGGTTAGGGTGCACATTGGTGCCTCTGGCGCAAATTTACCATCAAATTTCCCGGGTTCGAATCCCGGTAGGGTCGTGGCACTTGCTGGGAATTTATTCGGGTAATATCAATTCTGGATTACACTGATCTGTATACACCAGCTATTGATTAAAAGAAAGAATGCGGGCTCTCCTCCATGGTTTCACGGAATTGGGCAATGGGATCATGAAAGCATGCCCGGTCCTTCGCGAGGGGAACGGTAAGGCCGTCGGCCCGTGTACAGAGAGTCGCAACTGTACATGTAATCGCAGTCAGTGTCGACTAGAGTAAGGGTGAAACCCTACTGTTTCACCTTCCGCCCCCCAGCTCAAATAGCGGGCCATGATAGGACCGTCCGTATCAGGATCACGCGCCCCGGATCAGCACACTAGAATGAACAATCCTGGACCCACCACGAGCCATTACCAATGACTTGTGGATACTAGCAAACAACTACTTCTTCTCTAAGATTACATAGTAGATCTCGTGACCATGTATGTGGTGGTAGTAATAATAATATAATAATAACATTAATTATTTATAATGCGGCCTTTTCGACGGTTACAAACGCAGAGTATGACAATGAAAGTAAACAAAATGGAAAATACAGCAAAGATATAAAACCTAAGGATACAATGATCTTTGAGCCTAGATGTGAATGAATTGATATTAGCAGCATTCTGAATTAACATTGGCAACAAAATTCCACAGATTTGGAGCTTTCCCACTGAAAAGGCTCTGTCCCCAGCCATTTTCTGGTCCGAGGCACCAAAGGTTAACACACCATAATAGCGAGTCTCATAGAGCCCTGCGAGAGAGTTTCACCCACAAGGCAGGATGCATGTATTGGGGAGAGAGCCTTCAGAGACTTGTAAACATACAATAATGTCTTATAAATGAACCTTTCCCTGACCGGTAGCCAATGCACTTGTTTCAAAGAGGAAGTAGTAGCAGATTTCAATTTGGGCTTGCACAATTAGCGTGCACATGTTTGCACTTTCTGCAAGCGACTGAGTTCTCTCTTAGATATCCATTATTAAATAACATATTGCAATAAATCGTCTCCTGATAGTACAAGCGCTCTAACTGTATTATGACAGGTTTCATAGTCAATATACGACGTGATTAGTTGTGATGTTCTATCAGCAATTAACAGATCTACATAATTGAGTGACATGATTCAGACATAAATCTGACGTATCAAAACAATCCCGAGTTTCGAACCGACGTAGATGGAAATATCTCAGAATCGCCAGAAGAAGAATGATATTTTCCAGTTTTCTCTGATGATGAATAGATGATGCAGCAAAGAATTCCGTCTGGTCTGTTTCAACCTGGAGTTTGTCTCATTAATCAGTGCTGAATGTCAGATACACATCTCGAAAGCTTAAAGAGTGCACATTGGACATCTCCAGGAATATGGGATAGGTGTGGAGATATCTGGATTATGTCGGCATATATTTAGTTTTGACATTATGATATCTTAATATTTGACCAACAACAGGAGTATGAACACAAAACCTAATGGTCCAGTTACCGAGCCTTGGGCAAGGCCACAGTCCAAATGAAACATTGAATATGCCCCACGAAAGAAATAAACAACCTGACACGATTATTTTCAAAATACGAAACTATACCATCCAGGGCCGACCGAACCCACACAACACCAAAGTCATCTCTAAGCCTTTGTAGCATAATCCTGTGATCAACCGTATCGAATCCTGCTGATAGTGTAACTCAGCACCAAAAAAATCATTTTGGACGCAGGGCTTAAAGCAGTCTCCGTAATACGACCCGCACAGTATGCAGACCAGACTGCAAAGGCTCAGAAAGGCCATTGGAATTGGTGTTCTATAGTTGAGATGAAGCACAACTTTTCCAACCTTGGAAGTAAATTGCAAGTTTGACACTGGGCGATAGTGCTTGAGCTCGTTTCGATCAAGAGATGCTTCTTCAAAACAGGAGTGATGAGCTGATGAAATTATAGGGAAAAAACCAGAGTGTAATGAGGTGTTATACCATACACAATGTAGGAAGCAAGACATCAGGTGCTGCTTAACCAACCAGGTGGGCATGGGTCAAGGGCACAAGATTTGTTTGGGCACTTCATAATGACATTAAGCAACTCTTCATTGGTCATGTTCTTAAATTCAGGAAACAAACACGCAACGGTGTTTGGGAGTTTGCAAACTCAGTATACAATACTCTTACCAGGACCATGCAGAATTCATTACGTATTTCTTACCTTTCCAACAAAAGAATTGCCAAAAAGTCATCAGGCAAGGGTTTTAGGCACAGTCAGTGTCCGGGAGAGCTTTGTATGTGGTGTAGTTGCCATCCCCTAAAAAGTGACTTAATGATTTTTTATCAAAGGTCATTTGGGGGTCAGAAGTCCAAGACCTGATTTTCACTAAAAATGCTACTTCTACAAGTTCCGGTCTGAGCAGTCTCGACTGTGTTCAGATCGGAACACAGATTTAGTCTTACCTAGTCGTGTGCGAAGCAAGGCTAGGTCCTGTATTTGTGCGATTTCTTACCTAGCCGTGTGCGTTGCACGGCTAGGTCTGTATTTATTATCATTCGGTGCAGCCGCATGATATCCTGCCCGACCCTTCTCTCTATTTCTTTCTTCTTACACAGCCGATTGCCAAATCGGCTGTGTTTCTGTTTTCACTACGTTTCTTCTTCCAGGCGCCTTCAGCGTCTTGTTCTGCTTTTTGATGTGTTCTTCTTCTGTACAAGACGGCCGTCATCCGTCTTGTTCTGTTTTTTGATGTCGGGTTCTTTCTTCTGTTCTATCTGGCCGCAAATTCTTTCTAGCCAGTCATGGTTTGGGGGTGAACGTATTCTGACAACTATACCAAATGACTCGCTGAGGCGTCCGGTTCATGCATATGACTTTGACCTTTGGTCTGACCTTTGACCTGTCCACAGGCAATAAATATGTAATTTAATTGCCAACAATATCTTCTTCTACAGATTTATGCGATATCATCTAAACTTTTCCGAGGAACACTGACCAATGGCTAACATGAGGGTGTTCGCGGATAAGGATTCAAAGGTCATAAGGGGTCACTTCCGGTCAAAACCAAAAATTATTTTAAAACAAAATTTTATCTCCAAATGTAAAAAGAGCAGGTGACATTAAACTTCAGATATTGAATGTATGTCAGCCGATGTATGGCAGGTATTTTTATTTTGAGGGGTCAAAGGTCTTACAGGCATTTCGGGTTTGGGCTCCTAAATAACTTT
>JAMKCH010053000.1:0-10293 GCA_023653785.1 Ophioderma brevispina
AATTTCTGGCAGCCGTAATCCAGTCCATTTTTAGGGTAATTAGCAGAAAGTTCTGCAATTAACGGACTATTGACAGTAATTTTACCAAGAAATTTGTCTCAGTCTTATGGAAAAAATATGTATTTTAACCGAATTTTTTTCCGTAACGGAACCAAAAAAAAAGTCCGAAATAATTGCTGGCCGGCTCGGATTTGTAAATGATAGTCATGAGTGAATCATACTTTTTGTGTAAAAAAACCATCCCATAAACTTGTTGGTTTTTTTCTTTTGTAGTAAAATATAGGCCTTTCTCTAACATGCTTTCAAGTTGACTTAGAATTCAAAAACTTTATTTAATACTTGACTTGTCCTCACTGTCAAATTAATGGTGATCAAATCAGTTGGTCACCATTTTAAAAGAGTGCCCATTGTTTTTATCGCTCATTACCCCACTTGGGCATTTTTAGGTGGCATTTTTGGCACAATTCCCAAATTTTATCTTTGCCAGGCCAGATGCAAAATTATGTAATGGCCATAACAATAAGTCAACTCTATTTTGCCTTATGATAACAATATTAACCTAACTATTGTTTAGAATTGATTGGGATAACGTGGGGAGAGTGGGGGGGGGTTGAGGGAGAGAGGAAGAGAAGAGAGAGAAGGGATCTATAAGATGAGAGATAGATAATTATTCTTTTTTTAATTAGTAGGTAGTTTCCCTTGCTTGCATGCACTGTATAGCCTTTTTGTTCATATGTTTTTGTTTTCATACTCTTCTTAAGGCAGCAATCCATACATGTAGGGAATCTTACTTACTGGACCCGAAATCAGGACCCATAGGGTAGCCTCTTTACCTGATTTAAACTCTGAATTAGTCTTAATAATCTAATCATGCACAAAAGTGGTTTATGGAAAATTAATCATGTGAAATTTTACAGGGTTAGCAGTATTTAAAAAATCCTTAATTTACCAGGAAATAATATTTGTTCACCTCAGGCGATATAGTGACGCAAAGGATAATGTTTATACCAAAACTCTCTCCCTGTCCAATTTATCAAAGGCAGATGTCGCTTCTCCCTCCATTGAAACCGCGTGGGCGTTGTAACTTGTACGAATGGGTCAAATCAATATACAGGTGAGTCAAAAAAAAGTACAACCAAATTGATCGATTTGTATGGGAAAAAAATATGTGCGATTCATATATTTTCTTTGTGTAATATAATAAATTCTGTTTTTAGCCATCATATAAAAATTACGGCATAAAATTATTAAGCGTTCAAAAGTTACAGCTGCAGAAGTGAAAGTTTCCAATGTGAAAGACCGAAAAGTTACACGCTAGAGTACCCAAAGGGTATTATTGGATTACGTCAGCTTGGGTATTTCAGCATATTTCTAATAAACATTGGATACATGTCAGGAAAATACCAGTGACGGACCAGTCTGTGGGTGAGGGCAGGGAGGAGGGGGGTTTAAGGGCGGGATCCGCACTCGAATCGTGCCCCTTCGTGGTCCAAATAGAGATCAGGAAAAGTATAATACATTATAGTAGTGAAAGATTACCTTGTTCACCTTTACAAAAGGTGTTGTATTGAGGCCCCAAAGTTAAATGGTTGCCATCGCCGGTCCCTCCCAAAATGAAAATGATGGTTACATCGTTGGGTAAGACGTAAAATGAAAACCGATATAAAATATTTTAGGAAATAATATTTAGACTTGAAGCAACAATTGCAGCATTCTTTGCAACTTGCTGATTTCCACGCTGGATAAAATTTCACAAATATAGGGCTGGATAACAGATTAAATGCATAAGACTTTCCATTTTAAATATATAATGGATTAATTTCATAAATCTTAAAGTATTTTACATTATCATGCAACACATGTCCTGCGTGCGCATTTGAATACGGTGCCAAAGATAGTCAACCAGTAATTATTTGAGGCCCTCACGCTGCGTAGTAATGAGTAGTAATAGTAATGAGTCTCATGTGTACAGTCGGTGTGCAAATTTGTTAGGGTCAGGAAATGTTTACTTCACAAAAAAATAACTGTAGCTTTGAATGGCTTGATCGATTTTAAAAATTAAAATTATTGTGAAAGATGATTAAACAGACTATCTAACACCAGAAGTAATTTGGTAAATTCCGTTAATGTGTCTTCATAAAAAATCCCTCATTGTGTATAGTTTTTACTCACCCTGTAGGTCGCAAATAGAACAAAATTCTAAGTGATTACTGGACATCTACATTGATTTGGTCACTGTCGATTCCTGACTTGGCGACGGTGGGAACAGCTGGCGGTTTGAGATCAAGGAATGTCAGTGAATCTAGCTAAATATTTTTTCAAAACTCCTAGCTTCGACCAATAAATATGGCGTCATTTGATCTATTGTATATCAAAATTTATAATCAGCTATTTTGGTGATGTGCTTTCATGTGAGGGGAAAACAACACCAGCGTTGCAGCCTAAAAGGGACACATGTGTCAAACTCGAGGAATCCCCTCCCTAAGGTATACGTGCATACGTGCCTCAGCATAATAAGATTAATGCCATTCACGATCATATCTGCAAGCCATTCCCAAACACATTGTAGTCTATAATGGCTTACACAATAGCAGGTGTATCCATGCTAAACGGTTCCATTCCCTCTGGTGTAAGCGGCAGATGGCCCGGCGTCGGGACTCGATGCTACCGATAGACCTGCAGCGTGACCTCCAAAAGGGGATCCAAAAGAATAGGTACATTCACACTAGATGCCTTTATACACCGAAATGGGAAGTGGGAGTTTGCTCACTGTGCTGTTGGTAAAAGGGTATATGTTCACGAACGTTTTGTTTTTATTGATTTCAGTCATGGAACAAAACTTGATGTACATGAATATTAACATACCATTACCAAGAATTTGACATTTCAAAATTAAGCAGCTTACATGTTTGGGAATCATACCCACAAAAAATGTGAAGAAGCAAAAACGGTTAAAACTATATACATGGTCCTTTGATTGAAAAGCTTTAAGAGTACAAATAGAACAAGACTAACATCAAAGATCTTTGATGTCATTGTCAGCCCTAATTTCCAACGGACTGATTGTGAGACATTGCAACCCATAAGAGGCACAAGCATGGATAATCCTATAGAAATACTATTGGACCAAGTACCATTCTTGAAAACCAATCCTTAGTCAGCTGGTCCCTACCAATAGATTTGATTGGTCATTCACAGTGCATATGCAGGGCTTGAAAAAGGTACATTTCCTGGAAGATAGTTGCATTTCTCACAGATTTCCACTATATCTATGTTAAATGTCCCTCCAAATGGCCAAGTTTCCTCCCTCCAAATGGGCAACTTTCCTGTGAAGGATTTTCTCAATTTCGAGGCATGGCTATTTGGATGTCACTTAGTCCAATTGGAGACACATGGTAGAAAACGTTTAAAGGTGATAACGATATATAAAAGGTCCTAATTTGCTTGGGTTACTCAAAGGTTATATCATTCCATAATCAGGTAATAAAAGCCAATCAGAGATACTGTAAGACCCCAGGCAGTTTAAAGAGGAATAAGTGAAACATTAACATGGAGCACAAGTTCCAAAACGAGATCCTGTTCTTGAGTAAAGATCTCAAGACATATTTTGCCTAGATGTTACACATCTCTAATTTCCATTTCTCATGTACATACATGTTTAACAAGTTTATACTTTCTGAGGCTGCAGACGTCCTTTCAGAGCCCCTAACCCAAGCCTAAGAACCATGGATTGCTCTTAACTCTACCAGCTCATTACATGATCCAATGCAGTTATATTGTGATTTCTTATTCTCTCTCAGGGCCACCACCAAGGTGTGTCACCAAGTAAAATGTTACCTTGTCCCTGGATTCAGCAATATCTTCCAACATGAAGCTCAAATTTGCAAGCAAAAGCATGCCCAGGTAATATCTGTGAGCTTCAAAACACGTCTTGTGGAGGCAAGGCGCTTCTACGAATGACAAGGTATGATGTGCTCACACTGCTACATTCAAGCAGAATTGAATGAAAGGGCCCTTTGCAAGAAATATTGAATAAATTACACTGACATCAGTTATCTCTGTGCTCTGGGGAGAAGTATTAGCAGTCTAGATAAAGGACACCGCCTGTACATGTGTGTGTGACATGTTTTGGCCGAAGCTTCTTTGTCTCTGATAAAAAATGGTCATGCATACTTTGATTGTAACCATGGACCGGAGGGGCATAGTGCCTGGCCTTCTCAGATAAGGATCTTCAATCTAAAGAACAGCATCCATCAAAATACATTAGTGCTAATGTGTTGTGCACATTTTGAACATCAATGCCCTATCGAATGAAAATGGACTGTATATGTACTGCTGCCATTTTGTGTGTCGGTACGGCCAGTCATAGTTTGCTCCAATTTACAATCACCAGATCACACCTTTATTGGATTCTCATAACATGGGTAAAGTTCACTGCCTCTATACTGATGATCATACTAATAATTTAACCCCTTGATAATAGGTACTGATTGAAACCGGTACTCCAATGCACAATTTTCATTTTACAGTAATATTTGGAGAGAAAATTACCAAAAGGCAATTTATAAGGAGCAGTATTGGGCCCATTCGATCAAAATTCCAATTCAGTCACCTAAACAATCCACTGGTTATCAGACAACTTATCATGGTCTTATATGTTCTCGAGATTTCAGCTCAGCTCAGAGAGCTTGGCCCCCGGAAACGCATGTAATCATAGCCCACGCGTTTGTGAATTGGTTCAGAAATGATCCCAATGGTGGGTCCATAAGTCATCTATTCTTTGTAAGAAACCATCCCGCTTTGGGCCTTGGGTCTTCTGACCAAGTCATGAAGTTGTTGATGACATAATTAACTGTTGCGATATAGTACCCCATGCAGATAGGCGATGGTAAAATTCTGGCAAAATACCAATCAAAAAGATCTCCTGTAATAAGTGTAAACAAAATACTGTTACACCAAAGTAATCACTTTTACAGCATTATAGTCGTTTCAAAGGCCACCAACAATTATTCCACTCCCAACAATCAAACTTGTAACTGACACCAAAGCCATGTTCCAGGCAGTCTTAAACCCAGAGTGAAATTTAAAATCCATCAATGTAGACAGTAATAGTCAAAACGAACCCTAATTTATAAGTACATACTTTCTCCGCAGGGACTGGTTATGTAGATCTGCAGGATGTTTTGTTGTGAACACCAAACAAGATCTGAAATTATACAAAGTCATGGCCATTATGTGATTATAGTGTATGTTGAATTTCATATGAAAATACTGAAGCTAGCATGACAAGACAATGTTGGTGAAAAGTATGATAAAAGGGAAAAATAGCTTGCCCCTTCTCCCTAGTGATGAATTTGAGACTTCATCCAGAATTGAACAAAATAGTCCAAGCTGAAGATCATCTTGTTTCTCAATGTGATCTTATTTCCACATGCCGATACAATTTAACCCCCTCTTCATCTCCTGCTCTGTCTCTTTTTCTTTCCTTCATCCAAAGCTTATTCTTTCACTTCTAATTTTTCATGACAATCTCTAGAGCTTTCCACCTTAACAACAACCACTCCTCATACACTGTGGCATTGTATCCTTTTACCTCACTGGCATCTGGATCCTAATATGATGACAAACTATGCCTCTTTGAATGCTACAATACCAGAACATCTAGACACTCAATGTGAACGATTGGATCTATTGCATGATCAATGTTTTTTTACCATGCCTTGGTAATTGTTAAATTGGGTTCACAATCTGGCATTTGCAGGCAATTCCCCTTGTCCACTCTTCCATTTCTTTCTTCATCTCCCGCTAATCGATTACGTTCTTATGTACAATTTACCAAAACTAACCACCCTCGTCTCTTCTCCCCAATGTGTTAAATCTATCTCCTACAGGCCATATTGTTCCGAAGTGAAAAGAAACCATCATGTCCTCCAAGCATGTATGGAACTGGACATCTGTTCAAAATCATCTGTACCTCCTCACAACTCCGCAGCTTTGTATACATGCCCTACTACAACCAACATTTTTTTTCAGATTCCCCTCATACGTCTACAGCTTATTCATGAGTTTTTCCATGAAAATTTCACAGCTGCCTTGGTTCCCCACATGGGACTTGTCATCAACATCTGTACGTGTGAGAATGACTGATGATGCATAAAAGAACAACACATGATCAAGCCACTATTAACTCCTATAATCTCATATATTCAGAGTGGAAAAACCTCACAACAAAGAGACATACTAAACCCAACCCGGATTAGTTGTGGCAAAAAATTCAAATACCTCGGTCACGAACAGTGCAATGATACCTCCAGTGGAGTCATCACTAATGTGATTCACACTATGTAAATTTGTTGTACACTCAATAGCATGTACTTAAAACTAAAAAGAGATCAGTAGTACATTGCCCAAAAAAAATAATAAGTTGGTCCGGCACTGACGCAATCAAAGCGATGGAAGATACTCTACTCGCACAAGTCGTGTCTGTGTTTATTATCCTCTCTCCCATACTTCACGCAATCAAAAACCCGGTTATGTACAGCTACAACCCTGCATTCCCAAAATCACTCAAGCCAAACTTCATCCGTGATCACATCAAAAACAATACCGGCTACTATCATCATCCGACCTGATATTACTCCCGATATGCAAATCCCCCCGAAATAAGTTTGGCTAGAACACGCAGGCGATATGTCATCACATTTCCATGTGCGTAACATCAGCCTCTTCATGGCTTCGCATGTCATATAGCGGCCGCACCTGGTCAATTGCGTGCTTGGGCATATGTGGCGACGATGCTTCTTTTCGTCAAAAAAAACACCTGACCCATGGTTCTTCTCCCCCCCGAAATGGCAGTGAGCATTTATGCGTGATAATACCCCACAACTGGAATGACCACAAAACGTCACGTCTTTTATCTTTCAAGTTAAGTTCAAGAGTGACATGATAGCGCCTTGTGATGAATACTAATTAATGTACAACCATCCTAGTAATAATCGGCATTTGA
This sequence comes from Ophioderma brevispina, assembly GCA_023653785.1. NCBI lineage: Eukaryota > Metazoa > Echinodermata > Ophiuroidea > Amphilepidida > Ophiodermatidae > Ophioderma > Ophioderma brevispina. The sequence goes on from JAMKCH010053000.1 coordinate 7,007, forward strand.
AGACCAGTTCATCGCCCAATTCCCTCAGCAAACTTTTTCTTTATTCATTCTGTTCTCATGAACCCAAAAGTCTCAATTCCCATGGCACATTTTCAGTATCTTCCATCACCATGATTTAGAAAATAGCACTGCCGTTTTGGGGGGTACTATTTTATGACCCAGACACACAGGGTCAGTTCATATCAATATATAACATACACCAACTCCCGTGAACTTTTCCTGTGTAGAGGATATTGTAAGCTCAAAGATCCCTTTATATAACCTTTGTTTTTTGTTTAGACCCGCGGACCCTATTCCTGCCACACCATGACCCATACCCTGGGTAGAGAAGAGTATGATGGTAAAGTTCATTTTAAAGGAAATATCGTGATTTATCCGAAAGAATGAAAATATTGAAATTTGCAGGAATAGCAAATAAGGATCAGCCTGTAGAATTCTCATACGTTACTTTTTCCAACGAAGAATTGACAGAAAAGAAGAAAACAGCATTGTTTAAAATACGATCTCATTCAATAACTTGTTGTAGGAGTGTCCGAATGGACCTATATGACTAAATATCGATTTTGTCCTTATTAGGTGTTCTTCTGGTCCTATCATTTGTAGTATGTCAGGTATACATACTTGTTGCAGACACATGCAAAAATCTGATTTTTTGATGATTTGTTTCGATTTTCTGATTTAGCAAATCACTGATATGCCTTTAAGGGGCGAACACACATTGGCCACAGTGGGGCTTGAACTCAAAACCTTTGGCATGCGGGTCGTGTGCTTTGCCCACTGGAACACTTTGATATTGCAATCAAATATTAAACTGACCTGCCACAGGTCCTTTGAACAAGCATAGTGAGTTTACCAATCAGAAATACATTTCCTTCAAACACAAATTACTCAAAAATTTAACATTAAGGGTGTTGTTTACGTGTGATCTGTGTATACGCGCAAGCGGTTTGCAACCTTCAACATTCTGTTTAGCGCCCAGTCATCGACAAAATCAAAATTGGTTTTGATGTTTCGAAGGATCAATCGCATATATCGCGGACAATTGTGGTTTTGTTTGCGTCCTATTCAAATCGCGCGCTTTACGCCTGCGTTCCTGCTTTACCTACATGCTGAATGTGTCGCGGATTTTTCTTGCCGCCAACGTGTGCCCAATGATAAAGTGTCAAATGTTGAGTTTGTTTTTAGGCAGTTAGTGTTAAAAGCAATCGGGTGACCCCTATTTTATTCAATTTTAAAGAACCACATTGGGACCTCAACTACTTGAACATTAAAATATTAATACACTAGTTTTTTAATTTGTAGGGTACAAGCATCCTTTTTTTACCTTTTCCCAAGACGTATTTGGTTTTAAAAAGGCGACCAGATCCTTTTTCTTTTTGGCTATATCTCAAAAACAACGTTCAGTGACCCCCATTTTTTATTTGAGCTTCTTGATCAGCACCGTTTATATAAATACCATATATGTCAATTCTAGAACATTTTATCGAGTATTCCGCTAACACGTTCACCCCTTAAAGTAATAGCTTGCCAATGCAAGCTTTTTAGTCGGGTTAAAATATGAGTCCGGCAGACCAGACAAGTCTGGGAATGTCACTGAAGACCCTCCCATATATCTTGTTCATTGAAACAAGATATGGCCGCTATGTTGACTGCATTTTCCCCTAGTAGCTCTAGGAAATGGAATACAACCACATATCCACTGCAACTCTTGTCTGGGCCCCATGTCTGTAGCTGCGGTGGACCTTGCATTTTAAATGCCAATACTTAGCGTTGGTTTGGGTTTATTTCAGAGTTCACGTTCCCATGGTTGGAAATGCTCCGTTGTTAGAGAAAGTACATTAAATGTATTACCGTCATTTCCTATCGTAGCCTACTGAGTTTTTCAAATCCCACTTGTTTTTTAACGACACCTCGCACTATTGTGTCATATTCTGTCACGACGATACTTTCTTTCAAAACACTTTCATCATTTATGCACATAACTTATGGGTCACACGTTACTTTGTGGGTCCTGTGAATACTATTGCCCCACATCTCAAAGTGTTGACCCGAGGGCTACAACCAGAGATGTGGTCCCATAATCTAATGATATACTATTTGATGGATTGATGAATTATCTTTTTACAGATAGCTTAGTTACTTAAAGCGGGATGCGCGTAATGTGATCGTGCGATCTACTGCTAAGCCCCCGCCCCTTCTGGTGACGCGCCGACCTCTTTGTAAAAGGTAATTTGATACATAGTTAATAGTCGCTCTATTCTTCATTTTTTTTTAATCGTGAGCTGGGTACCCACCAAAATCCCAGGCACCCCCCCCCCTCCGCCTAAGACCTCTTATATTTCCAAAAAAAAAGGCATTTTCAAAAATTGTCAAATTTTTTACGCAGAGAAAACCCCTATTTAGAGGCAAAAATGGCTGTCTCTCACCCTCCCATCAGTCATCAACATCATCATGCCTGCCCGCATGCCTGTCCATGCGTGTCACTCATGCACTGTCACTGTCGTGTCCACTGTCCTCACTCAATCACGGTGTTACCAGTCCCCCATTCTCATTCATCATCACAGCACGACTCCCAGATACTGCCCGCGTTTTAATTGCTTTGACCCTTTAACGATTGCCCCCTCACAGAAGCGGGGTCGCTGTGGACTCTTTTTCACTTTTCATCGATGCCTACAAGATTGCATAGATAGATAGGTCAATTAAGCTTTTATATTTGACCCCTAGATACCCCTTTTGACCTTTGCCCCCATATTGTGCACATAGTAATAGAGCTTTTCCCAGTGGTTCTGGTGAACACATGTGACATATACTATCTACTTTGGTTGACGAGTTTTATAGCGTTTTTGCTATTATTAGCTCCTTTGCCATATCTGCATGTGACCCCTGTGGCATATCTGTCACTGATTCCTCCTCGACATTAATCCGCAACTTTTGGCACAGACATCACCTATCCAAGTGTATTGATTTTGAGATATATCAACATTTTGCATATTAATAGATAATGCCGCCATTTGAATGTTAATGAGTTCCGATTTACTTCTGTGTACCAGGCTGTATACACTGACCAAAGAAGATGCTCAGGCGGAATTTTCGTATGTAGCACATCTAATCTGTAGACGAAGTAGGCCTCAAAGATTTTTTAGTTTTTGACCGCTAGTGACCCCTACGAAAGGTCAAAGGTCCAATATTTACACCCCTGATGTGCTTGGGTCAGTGTTCTTCTGACCATTTTGGTTAATATCGGCCCAGCCGTTTGCATAAAGGCGAAAAACGATGGTATGGAGAAG
>JAMKCH010053001.1:0-10789 GCA_023653785.1 Ophioderma brevispina
TATTTACACCGTAATATGGAAGGAGACATAAAAGCGCAAGCATGGCAAACCATAAAGATAATAAGGTACTGCCGCAACGTGTGAGAAAGTCAACGCGTTGTGAAATTTCCTCAACGCATTGTAGATTTCTATTGTCGAAATTTCACAACGAGTTGCGAGGCCAATCAGAATAATGGATTTCTGTGACGTGTTTAAACAAATAGACCCACAACGCGTTGCAATGTATCCTAAACTATTAACACGTTGTGGAGTCTGATAACGCATTGTCACGCGTTGCGGGATTCACAAGGCATTGTTAGGTCCCACAATGCGTTGTGAAGGCTCCCAACGTATTGTGAAGGCTCGCACCGCGTTGTCAGAGTTTGTCTATTTTTAAACTATGCTATGCTAAGTTCAAGCATAGCACCAGGGCCGTACGCAGGATTTTTTTACGGGGGGTGCGGGTCTTCGAAAAAGTGGACCTAAGTTTGGGAAAATGGACCTAACCCCCTAAAATGGTCTCTTTTTTTGATGTTTTGAACATGTCATCACCAAAAAGTGGACTTTTTCGTCATATTTTCTCTAAATTTTGGACTTTTTTATCCAAAAAAAATCGGCAAAAGTGGACCTTTTCCCCTTTTTGTGGAATTTGGGGGGGGGGGGGGATGCGGCCGCACCCCCGCACCTCCCTGCGTACGTGGCCTGCATAGCACTTAGGTTCTATAGACAAATCCGAAGCCAAATGAGGGTCAGGGAATGATCCACCATTATGGGGGATCCAACCCAAAACCTACCCCAATCTTTGTTACGTCTGTACCACGCTTGATGAAGTATAATTCAAAATCTACACTTAATCTGCACAGTTGGGTGAATTCAAGCAGGATGCACCCCGGCTATGGCTGCCAGTGAGGGTGTTGGAATTGGTGTGGTGTTGGAATGTATCATAAACCGGATTCGTGTATAAACTATGTTCAATTCTTAACATGACAATTGTATACACATTCAGCCCAGTTAGCGTACCCACGAGGACTGACCAAAGAGGTTCTATATGATAGAGAGGGCAAAAGTTACGTAAATTCTTTAGAAAATACACGTTCTCGAATGTTTTGGCCGACCACAACCACAAAGAAAACATAGAGTACCAAAATAGAAAGCAAGGCTGCCTCCGCTTCTTACATACTGTGGGTTGCCGGCTTTGCATATACTAAGCGTGTAGTGATACAACTTTAATGTATGTGTTAGAGGTGGCAGGTGTAATAATAGTTGTACCTGGATAATTGTGATCAGATACTCTTTTTTTCCTCATAATGCAATGCGCGCTTAGGTGAAAAGATGTATTCATGAGGCGCGTTTATTTAATCCAAGAAGCCTGAGGTGGCATTTCATTCGTTGTGTGGCCAGGAGGTAGGACCAAAAATTTAACCACCCATAGCACCCCAAATCCAACAACTGATATTTTGGCGGATTGTTTGTAGGAATTGACATTTGTGTTGGTATTCCAAGACACCCAAACTAATAATTATTCCGTGTGCAATATTCAAAATGTCAGAGCCCAGCAACGGACGACGGTTTTGAAGGGTTTCACCCCCCTTGGACTGGGACGTTCCGTATTTTCATAATAATCAACACCGCTCAATGTAACCGACAGCTGATTGGCTCGCTTTTTGTTCGATCATAAAGCCCCTTAGCTGATCAATCAAGGAGACAGCTACTGATTGATCGGGGTTAATTAGTAGCGTTACCCGGCAAGATACATCATTTGTGTTTCCACACAAGAAGCAGCAGATGTGATATTCCCGATCAATTAAAGGACATAATGGCATGAAAAACAACTGACATAATGAAAAGGACCCTTACTGAAATCACTTCCACGAGTTTGCAAACAATTTGGATGTTTACATTCTGTAAAAACAGTAAAAACGGGAAGAGTTCGGGAGGGGGGGAGGTGGTAGTTTGTGGCAATTTCTGGAACAGAAAAGCAAGGTGTTCACATCCCTGACAGAATTTACAGTGTATCTAGCATGTTTTGCGACACAATTCAAAAGCATTCAGACCGGGATTCAGGCATTGTACTTAAGGCTTGTAGTAAGATATTGATCTGGCAAGTGAAAGATGGATTAGGCAGGATTAGCACATATACAATAGCAATGGTCTGTGAGCTGATGACAACATGCTTTTCAAGTTTGGTAAATGCTGGCAGTAATGTCAGCATCCTTATTCCAGAAATTGCCACAAACTGCCATCTCCCTCCTGGAACCTTTCCCGTTTTTACTGTTTTTACAGAATGTAAACATCCAAATTGTTTGCAAACTCGTGGATGTGATTTCAGTAAGGGTCCTTTCATTATGTCAATTTCTTTTTTTCATGCCATTATGTCCCTTTAAGATCGGCACTAAGACCTCAACAGTTCCACAACACTGTATAGCTGCCAGATAACAGTTTTCTTAATATTCTGCAAGGAAGCCTTAGATTGGCCGATTCTGGTTCTCACTCTGTTGAGACATCGCCATTCAACCCATGAGGAGTCAGCTCCAGGTGGAAGATGCTCACTCGGATCAATACCAATAGATGTTACTTGGCGACTCTTTAGAGACCTTTTCAAGGGGATGGACTTTGCTTAATCCTTTCGACCCTGGCCAGTTCTGTACACATTATAACACATAAGTCAGTGGCTTTAGAGATGGCCTTCCACATGTTTGCAAGTGATTTGAAAAGCCATCTAAAACACCAACAAAGACAAGGCCTATTGAACTCTCTCTTCAAAGTTCTTTTCAACTTTCCCTCATGGTACTTGTCATCTATCGGTCTCGTGCCTATATGTATTGTCCATGCTAATTCTGAATGTGCTCAGGAAAATGAAGATTTTTTTTTTTTTTTTTTTTTATACATCATTTGTGTTTCCACACAAGAAGCAGCAGATGTGATATCCCCGATCAAGTTTGGTAAATGCTGGCAGTAATGTCAGCATCCTTGTTCCAGAAATTGCCACAAACTGCCATCTCCCTCCTGGAACCTTTCCTGTTTTTACTGTTTTTACAGAATGTAAACATCCAAATTGTTTGCAAACTCGTGGATGTGATTTCAGTAAGGGTCCTTTCATTATGTCAATTTCTTTTTTTCATGCCATTATGTCCCTTTAAGATCGGCACTAAGACCTCAACAGTTCCACAACACTGTATAGCTGCCAGATAACAGTTTTCTTAATATTCTGCAAGGAAGCCTTAGATTGGCCGATTCTGGTTCTCACTCTGTTGAGACATCGCCATTCAACCCATGAGGAGTCAGCTCCAGGTGGAAGATGCTCACCCGGATCAATACCAATAGATGTTACTTGGCGACTCTTTCAAACTCTTTAGAGACCTTTTCAAGGGGATGGACTTTGCTTAATCCTTTCGACCCTGGCCAGTTCTGTACACATTATAACACATAAGTCAGTGGCTTTAGAGATGGCCTTCCACATGTTTGCAAGTGATTTGAAAAGCCATCTAAAACACCAACAAAGACAAGGCCTATTGAACTCTCTCTTCAAAGTTCTTTTCAACTTTCCCTCATGGTACTTGTCATCTATCGGTCTCGTGCCTATATGTATTGTCCATGCTAATTCTGAATGTGCTCAGGAAAATGAAGATTTTTTTTTTTTTTTTTTTTTATACATCATTTGTGTTTCCACACAAGAAGCAGCAGATGTGATATCCCCGATCAAGTTTGGTAAATGCTGGCAGTAATGTCAGCATCCTTGTTCCAGAAATTGCCACAAACTGCCATCTCCCTCCTGGAACCTTTCCTGTTTTTACTGTTTTTACAGAATGTAAACATCCAAATTGTTTGCAAACTCGTGGATGTGATTTCAGTAAGGGTCCTTTTCATTATGTCAATTTCTTTTTTTCATGCCATTATGTCCCTTTAAGATCGGCACTAAGACCTCAACAGTTCCACAACACTGTATAGCTGCCAGATAACAGTTTTCTTAATATTCTGCAAGGAAGCCTTAGATTGGCCGATTCTGGTTCTCACTCTGTTGAGACATCGCCATTCAACCCATGAGGAGTCAGCTCCAGGTGGAAGATGCTCACCCGGATCAATACCAATAGATGTTACTTGGCGACTCTTTCAAACTCTTTAGAGACCTTTTCAAGGGGATGGACTTTGCTTAATCCTTTCGACCCTGGCCAGTTCTGTACACATTATAACACATAAGTCAGTGGCTTTAGAGATGGCCTTCCACATGTTTGCAAGTGATTTGAAAAGCCATCTAAAACACCAACAAAGACAAGGCCTATTGAACTCTCTCTTCAAAGTTCTTTTCAACTTTCCCTCATGGTACTTGTCATCTATCGGTCTCGTGCCTATATGTATTGTCCATGCTAATTCTGAATGTGCTCAGGAAAATGAAGATATTTTACCTTTTTGAAGCAGAAATAGTGCTCAAAGGATTAAAAAACTCTCTCTGGATTTAAGGCGGTCAGCAGCTCAGGGGTGCAAAATATTGTTCTTTCCTCAGGAGTAACATGCAATGTTTACATAGACACCTACTAGACTTTCAACCATTTCCTCGGAGCGGCGCTCCCAGCTCCCGCATTTTTTGCACCTCTGCAGCAGCTGGTCTCTGTCTAAACATAGGGTGCTTAACATTAGACAATTGGCAGCTACGCTACACTACGATGGATGTCTGGTGGAGCAATTCCTGCTAGGATATATAAGTTCTCCGTTGGAGTTGGGCAAAGTCATCTGTGATAAGCCGGCAGGAGGCATTTAACGCCCGCTGGATCAAGATTTTTGGCATGGATTGATCTTTCCCATACAGGGCAGGGATACTCTGCACATGAGTAGCACAGGGCAAGTGCCGTTGATCTTAGGGTATGTGGCCGAGCACCCCATCTTGTGCCAGTGAGTTTGTTCAAGATGTTATTGCGTGAACATACTTTACTTTTTGTATTCTTGATGTGGGTCTTAAAGAGAGAGTGCGCTCCAAGGTAACTCCTAGGTAAACAGGATCATCACAGTGCTCCAGAGGCCCGCGGTGCAGATGATTGAAGGATATAATTTTGCAATTACGTGCACAAACCCGGAAGTGCGGTGTCAGCGCAACCGTCGGGTTCAAAACTTGGGTTTCAGAATTTGGCACTAATTCTGTGTGTATACAACCAAACCAGACGTATCGTCAATGTAAACCAGTCTGAGTTGGGAGCCCAGTTATCGCAAGCGAGGAACGATGGTGTTTTTCCTGGAAACGCAAGCCAAATACTCAAATTGACCTTGGCATTGACATTGGCAGGCTGGAGATGGTCGCAGCCCCCATCGGTGCATAGGTGTAATAGTGAGTTGATCTGGTCTTGAAGTATCTAGCCAGATAGTGTTCCATGTCTGTAAGATGTTGAATGGGGAGCTGGAGAGTTTAGCTGCGTGTCGACAGAAAGGTCGACGAGAGCACAGTCTCTGTCTGCCTAGCTAGTATGATTCTTTGACAGTGTTATGCAGCAGATGCTTGTTGTCTAACAGGCAGAGCCTTATTCACCAGTTTGTGCGTGTGGTATTCTCTCCGAAGCACTGCAGGTGCAATGCCTGAAAGCACTGGTAGAAACTCAGATGGAGTGGGACGAAGGCAGCCAGTAATGGTTCTCATGGTCTCGTTGAGTACTCTGTCCAGCTTCTTTGTGTGTGAGCTAGGGCCATATCTGCAGTAGGTGTACTTTCTACTTCTGTCCAGCTTCTGTCTGAGTGAAGAAGGGCAAGATCGGGCGTAGATGTATTAGCTCCAGACGAAAAGAATGGAGAGGGCACCAAACTGGCATTGAGCATTCAGTTGTGCGTAGGATAATTAATCCAAGGCAAGCCTTCGTACAGCTGGAGGAAACCAAATACACAATGGACATTCAACAAGATAAAGCCCAGGTTCCCGTGGAGATTTGAAATCTCGAGACTCGATCAGACCATTGTACAGTCGGTGTTTTCAAACATTAGAAAATTACTAGACGCAATGCGTTTGTATTGTGTCTATAATACAAACAGAATCATTCATAAGTAGTTAGTTAAGTGCCAATCGAAAGGGAGGAGAGGGGAGAGAAAGACTGAGAGTATTCTTACCTGAGGTCAATGTTTAGTCGAATCCACATGTGAACTGAAGGTCTGAGTTACACTTTCATCATGTTATAATCTCAATTAGCTGGAGACTGATTTTTTCTTTATTTGAAAACATAGACCCTCCTCTTAAGGGGGTTTGCGAACTGATTATGTGTCTGAAAATAGGGGCGTGGGAACTGAAATTTTGAAGAAAATTGCAGGCTTGAGAGTTGAAATTTGGCAAAATTTAGCTTCCGAGGCAACATTTTTCCTAAAAGTGGACCTTAAGAACTGAATTATGTTTCAAACTGGGAGTTAGGCACTGCTGGAAAGACGCGAAATGGAGGTCTTAAGGAGGGGGAAACACGCTTCAATACTGGCTAACCATGCGCGCACCGTTTTTACTGGTTCGTTAGGACGTATTCCTGTCACAGAGTATAGTAATGAAATCAACACAAAATAATACGGTCGGCTATTGGACTCATAGTTCCTTCGGGTTCTTCAGGGTTCTTCCGAGTCCTTCTGCTTCTGGAAGAGGATAGGTTCAATTTATGAATCTCGAACGGTTTGTGTGATACCACACTTTCCAACCTAACATTGTATCAGTTGGACTCCATATATTTTCATTTCAACATTTCATGTTATTGCCAGATTTTAAAACAACAAAACACAAATTATTAAAATACTGTATTGCACCAATCAAATGTTAGAAACATCTACACGAAGGAGGACGGTCATAACAATTGTATATATCAACTCCGTAAAGAAATTTAACTACAAAATTGTAAAAAAAAAAATAAATCTGATCATAGAAGGATGGTCACAACGCATCCCTTCCCACAACGTCAATAACCACAGAATTTCGCGGTTTAAGGCTTTCGCTGTTAGGATGGGTTTGGGGTTTGGTTTGGTTCTTCGGAACCTATTCGGGCCGTATTTGGCCGACGGAAGGTGGGGGGGGGGGGCTTTTGTGAAATGACAGTTAAATGCAGACGATTTGCGCCGTAGGAGTGGCTCTAATGTTTTTTTCAGGTAGGGGATGTGCGGCCCGATTTCCGAAATTGGGTGCTTGGGATTGTGTCCAAAGGTTAGGGTCTTAGGAAACTGAATTTTGTGAAATTTGCCGTATTTTTGGAGCCGAAATTTGCTTTTAAAATTGAGCTGTTGAGGCAAAAAGTTTCACCAAAAGGACGACCTTTAGAACTGAATTGTACTTCAACAGGGGTCTCGGGACACAGATACTATTAAAGAGTATTGTAAATGTTACAATTTAGACTTGGCATTCTGCAACAAAAATAGGTAAATATCTTACATTATACTCTAAAAGAAAATTTAATTAAAACTCTTGGAAATGTGGGTATTCGGTGAGTTATTAAAAAGCTTGGGAATATGTAGGGATAAAAAAGCCAGATGACCACACCAACCTAAAAACGTGCCAATAATTTAGACCATCTTTTAAATATAAATTATACTTATTATTACGCTAGGCCTATTTAGTTGTTAGAATGAATGTTGCGTATAATACTGTAAAATTTAACAAGACAAGATAAATGCCGACAAAGCAAAGTACATTCTGTACTTCTATAGTTTACATTCTTAACCACTCAAATTGTCACGGGTTTTTACACACATTAGGTGTGTGGTGTGGGGGGGGGGGGCTCCTGGAGCAGTACATCCAGAAATGAATTTCCCATTGGAATAATTCGGCACAAAAAAAACTCTGCACAGGCAATATATATGCTCTAAGACAGTACTATTAGTGAAAGAAAAAATAAAAATATTGATGCGTTTAGAATTTAGGGAGTGCCAATTTGGACTGAGAAGTAGCCATTTTGCCGCTTTCGCCACAGTGATGCACTATTACAGTTTAAAACAAATGCTTTTATGAATTAAAGACAGGCCACTATCAGTGATCCCTACGAAAAGAGTCAAAATATTTGAAATTCGCAGAATAGAAAGAAAATAGCTTAAAAGTTTAAGATTAAGTCTGTACAATTCTCATAAATTATCTTTTCCCACTGAAAATTGACAAAAATTAAGAAAAAGCAGGGTTCAAAGAAATACGAATCTACATTGCAGTTAGTGTTGTATATAGGTAAATGTCGTGCGCGGCGGACAGTCATGAAGTAATGACTAAATAATTTATCAAATTTTGGCTTCTTTATTACGTTGCTTTCGGTCTTATCACTTGCAGGGGTATGTTAGGACACTGAATTGTATCACAGCCATGACAAAATACCAAGATTGTTGATGATTTTTTTTCGATTTCTGATTAGCAAATCATTGATAGTTGCCTTTTTAAGAATAGACCAATAATATATCTATTAACATAAATTGGGGCTGCTGGATATTTTTTAAATTTTTGTGTTTGCCCTTTTCCGGACCATATATTTCCCCATTCGTTTGTAATGAAATGATATCAATCAATCAGTATTTATTTGTTCATATAGAATCGCCAAAAAACAATATGATAAAATGATGTAAATAATTGAGTACAGTGAAAAAAAATAATTAGGTTAAAAAACAGGAAAGCATTGAAATGTGAGTGGCTTAAATCATTAAGATGTAAGTGCATAAAATTTCTTTTTAAAATATGGAAATTACTATTATAAAAAACAAATAGAATCGGACTATTGATAAACCAAAAATATCGCACGTAAAGTATTCAAATGTTCACATTCATTTACACACACACAAACGGACACATACACCCCAAATACTAAAATTCGCAACACACATTACACCACGGGAGGCCCACCCTCTGGGTGGATTAAGTCCCGAACGCCCCCCCCCGCCCCGCGATTTTCCTTACTGGGCTTCTAATTCCTAGATATTTAGGTACCACGCGATAGTTAGAGTTACTCATTTCTATGGGCATCAAATTGAGTACCAATATTCAAAATATGAAGTTCACTATGACATCATAAGTTGAATAAAGTATGAAAATAGGGTGGTGGGAGGAAGAAGGAAATGAATATTTCGCATTTTACTGACGCAAACCAAACGGTTTTTGTGAACTTAAACGGCCCATATCTCAAAATGACCAAAATATCAGTATAGCTTGTAATTCTCAGCTCACTATTTTTCAATCTACACGTACATGGTCAATCAAATACTTAAACAAATAGGCTATGTCATGTTTAAGATATCAATGTGGGCTACATTTCTTTCATTTACAACATTTTCTTGGTTTTTAAAAATAACTTTGCACAGCAAAAAACCAAATATTTATTTTTTTCTATTTAGTTGCACGTAGGGCCTAAACATGTCAATTAGACTCATGTATTGCAATAAACAACATAGCAGGAAACCCTTTGTGTTGCTTTAGTTGCCGTAAATTAGGTGCTAAACTTGGAGATTAGATCATGCGATCATTTTACCATATAACCATTAAAACGCAGTAGATGGGTATTTTAGGACTGCATCATGTACAGATAATGAAGTTACAAGCTTTAAAACTATACCAGCGTTATTGGACAATTGACATAATGTATTGTGGGATATGGATTACTCGATTCGTCCAACGTGGACATCTCGCACAACCGAGCATGAAGTAAGGTGTGCGATTTTCAAGTTAGATTTCGAGGGGTTGCAACGGCGACACCCCAAGCAAAGATGGTCTTCTTCAAATACATTACGTATTCGCCATTACAAAATATCCCTATATCCTCTATTATATACAGGTTTAGTATATAATCTATTTACAACAGTTTAGAATAATTCAAAACCTAAAAAGTATGCATGCCTAGATTGCCTCAGCCATTTCATAATTAAAAAATCCACCCCCTTGCCACCAAGTACGGAAGCCGAGAACAGGAAAATCTAGCCACTTGAAGTGGGTTGATTGAGTTGTGATTTGAATGATTGAAACCCTCTCGCGCAATAGGTAACACTCTGAGCTCAAACAACTTACGCAGATTTTATTCCTTCTTCAAAAACACTTTCTCTGCAACCACAGATCGCTCAAAAATCACTCAAGAATTCGATGTTTGAATATTTTTTTCCAAGATTTCCGATATATTGCATATTGATTCAATCATATACCTTCTCCTTCGACATCCGTTTCTATATCCCTACAAAGTCCAGGCAATTTGCGTGGTCGAACCTAAACAAAAAAGTTAAGTAAACAAAATGCTACACTATATAAGACAACTCGCACGACGACGCAAGCAATATGAGGGGCGTCCCGCCCTCATTAAAAAACAGAATGGACAGAGTGCCACCCTGGCATGGAGGACCAAAACAGTGATTAATAAAAATCATTTCAAGTGGTAAACCTATAAGTGCACCAGACAGCGACCAAACACAAAAATACCCCCCAGTTTACTCACGCCCCTTACAACCACAAATTCAATCGCCCCAACCCTCCACTCACCCACACACACTACACACACAAATATATCAAATGGATATACCCACGTGCACACAGAACCGACTCAAACTGAGAAGTAACGACTAATACCCCCACAAATGCACAACCCATTAGAAATAAAAACAAAAATACCCAGAAAAAATCATGGATGGCCTAGTGGTCCTAAAAACGCGTAAGATCCAACGTGTAACCTACGCGTTTAAGATGGAACCTTACACGTCTAAGATTCATCTTATGCGTGTTAAGTTCAAAACACGTGTAAGGTTGTTCATGTAAAACTTATTACGAGTAACATGTATCTTACGCGGTAAGAGTTCATCTTAAACGTCTTTAGTGTTGCGCGGTACGAGACATTCCTTGTGGCTGATATTCGTACGC
>JAMKCH010053002.1:0-10337 GCA_023653785.1 Ophioderma brevispina
AGAAAGCCCAGTTTCAGAAGCAGAAGGAACTGGAGTACCCTGAGTACCCATAAAGCACAAGTTTCTTGAAGCATGAAAACTACATGGGTTCAATACATGTTTTCTTCAGATGAAGATCAGACTGACAGATGATAAGCCTGTGCAGAAGACCTATCAATACCCAGTCCACTCTTCTAAGAAGAATACCTGTGCAAGATCTCATCGACTGAGGCTGGATTGTATAATTGCATTCACCATATGCTTCCCCTGTCGTCTGCATATGGAAGAAAGATGGGGGTTCGTTTGTGCGTAGACTACAGGGAGCTGAACAAGAAAACAATCTCGAAAAAACAACTGATTCCTCAGTTTTAAAATCTCTTAGACAACCTTGGGGCAAACGTATGGTTCTCAATGCTCAACCAGGGGAAAGCGTACCATGAGAGTTACACAGATCTTGAAAGTAGACAACTTACTGCCTTCGTAACCCCATATGGTTTGCATGAGTGGATTCCATTTGGCTTAAAGAATGAACCAGCAGCCTACCAATGCTTTATAATAGAGTCTACCCTTGAAGGTCTCAATCACGACATATGTGAAGTATACCTTGATGATGCCATTGTTTTCAGCAAGATATTTGAAGAACATATTAAACATCTTCAAAAGTACAAGCCCTCAGCAAACATGGAATGAAGCTTCAAATCAGTAAGTGTGACCTATTCATAAAGGAAGTCCAATATTTGGGGAAGATTGTGTCCTCAGAGGGATGAAGACCCAATCTGAAAGATACAGCTGCTCTCCGCAAACATACTGCGAAGACACCACAGTCTGTTAGCGATGTGAGGAAGCTTCTTTAGCTCACTGGATACTATAGAAGATATCTAAGGAATTACTCTCAGAGAGCAAAGTCTCTATTCTTACTGCTGATTAAACAGAACAGTCTAGCTAACACACCAACTAAAGTCAAAGGGAAGATGATGGGAGAAAAGTTGAAATCTGGAGGCCAAGTCCCCTTGCAGAGTGTGATTAAATGGCTCCCATCACACCAGAAGATCTCAAAAGAATTCATTCAAGAGTTTACCAACCCACCAATCATGGCATTCCCCAAAATGGAGAAACATTCTCCATACAGATGAAAACGATGGTGTTCTCCAAGTCATAGGCTATGGATCTAGAGTTTTATCTCAGCAAAGAAAAATTACGCATTTACCTTTGGGAAGCTCAAATTCTTGGCATTGAAATGGGCTGTCCGCCAAGCTATTCAGAGATTACCTGTTTTATGCCAGTCCTTTACTGTGTAACCCGCCAACACCCCCTATACCTATTCACTCACACAATAAACAAATGCTGTTTGGGCAACCGATGGGTAGCTGAACTTGCTGACTTCAACTTTACTATCAAATGCAGACCAATCTTCAAATGGAAATCCGATGCTTATCACAAATGCCCTTGGATCATCCACATTTCAAGGATTGCACAGAAGAGATTTAACGGTGCTATTCCCTCAAGAATCAGCATTCAAACTATAATAATTTGCATTTTCACTTCCATTTTAGTTGTTTTGAAGACATTAGATCAACCACCCTAACTTGGTTATCCCTGATATATCTCACAAAGAAGAACTCGCAATGAACAGTTCCATGTGATCGCAGCCATTGCTTCCGTTATGGAATACGGGGAAAAATTGTGTAAGCTTCCTGAGATCAGCAGCATGATGCATGATTGGAGAACATAAATGTTGGACTCATTTGGTATACGTCAGAGGACTATCATATTACATGTCTTCAATCCAGGTTCTGAAGAACAGCAGCAAGGAGATGGGACATTTGAGGTACTGAAAGAGTTTCTTCCATTAGCTTTGGGAACAGTTCTACTGGGCACAGCTGGAATCAAGCAGAACCACTATTTCACTACGAGGTGTAATGGCATCAAAAGAAGACCAGCAGACCTTTTAAAATTACCAATGATCAACATTACCACCACCACTGAAACCTTCAGTTATTCTGTCATCCGATTTTTGTCCCCCCCCCCCCCCCCCCCCTCCACTCATGGGGCAATCTTGAGTGTGGTCGATTATTCACAAAGGTTTGCACAGCCTACCCACACCCACCAGCTGAAAGTCTAGTGTGTGACAATTGTCCAGTGATTTTGTATTTAAAGTGGACTTCAGTCTTAGGGGAAAGTAACACCTTTTGAGGGCTATAAAGAATATTGCATTAAAGTGAGGAAAATATACTTTCTATTGCTTTTTGTTTGACGTCACTCGGAGCTTCCGTTCAAAGTTAATGGTAAAAAATGTAACTTAGATATGGAAATTTCCTAGATATTTCTTATGTATTTTTTGTTTTCTCAAGCTGCGATATTTAATTTTTTCACTTTAAAACTCATATCGCAAAAAGTAAATATTCCAGAGTACAAGCGGGCAACTCGTGCTTCTTCGGAAAAAAAAAAAACATAGCATCTAAATATGCTTACACATGTTTATGTATTCCATATTCTTTTTAACAGCATAGTGATGGTGATCTTGCAGGGTCACGAGTCATTATACCTGATGCAGAAAGTAACAGGCTTTCCATAGATTCTGATGTAAGGCAGCCAACAAGTCCAGAGCAAGGAGATGGAGTCACCAGTCACGATGTGCAGGCACATGGGCCCTCCTATCCAGCTAAAGAACCAGCCATACTTGGTGCCCAGAGAGCTGAATTGGAGTGGTGATGAACACGAAGAAAGCCGAAGGTGGTGTCAGTGTCTGATGAGTGGGAATTGGAACGGGATGAAGGTCGTGATGATCCTGTGGAGGACGACACCAATGTCATTGAGGAGGATTCCCTGGCCGAAGAAGTCGTCCAGGAGACATAACTGTTGACGATCATGACTGATGAGTAGCATACCGTCTTGTCAAGAGATCATCAAGCGTGGGAAGCCGAAATTGGGTTGGACCCAAATGGATTCACCTACACTATGAAGTTGCAGAAGCCACATGTATTATAATAGAAGTTTGGCTTCCTCCAAGACTCTACCATGATCAGGAAGGAGTTCGAAAATCAATTTTTTCAGGTCCCGTGGCCTAAAAGGCTCACACAACCCCCTACCACTCCAAAGGCATTGGACTGTGGAAGATTTAAAGCGCACTGGCAACTTTTTTACACACAAAATATGAAATTTCGTCAATGTGCTTCAATGATAGTCTCGGCCATTGGAAGAACAGAGCTAACATTTTACACATAAAAATAACTTACTAAAACCTTAAAACAGATAGGAGGTTAATAAGAGGTTAAAAGACATCCATGTCAGTTGAAGGCTAACTTTTTAAGTTTTCCATAACTTTATCAACAAATATGTTATTACATGAATATCATATATACTCAGAGTCACTAATATTAACCACAAAATGTTACAGACTGTACACAGGTGCTTGCGTGGGCAACTGCATACGGTTGCATTTTTCTTGTGTTAAACACCATTTTCGTTGTCTGCTCTGAATTAATTCGCCGGCGACATTAATTATAAAACTTTGTGTTACCCATAAGGATCTGATTGGTCTTATTCATTTCAGTTGAGGGCTTTTGCAGGGCTATAATTTCGGCGAGAATCAGAGAATTGATTCTCGCAAAGATTCACGTAAATTGATTTGCGTGAATCAGTGTTGATTCTTGTAAACTTTAGAACTTAAAACAGTAGCGAATTAGATGATTCCCGCAAAATTCATTTGTGAGAATCAAGACTGATTCTCGCACTCTGCAATGAAATTCTACCCCTGTTTTGTACATAAAAGCTTTACAACCATGCAAAAATATCGATTTTGAACAGGCCCGTAGCCAGGAATTTATGCGGGGGGGTGCGGATTTGCCAGAAGCGGACCTTTTGCGTACCAAAAAAAAATTTTCGGCTCGCTGCGCTCGCCGGTTGACCCAAAACTTTTCACCGTCGTCTCCAGATTGGGGTTGAGAGAAGAAAAAAATTCGTCGTCGCAGCCTTGAGAAAACAACAGTATAGTAACAATGACAATCGTAATGCGATGGTTAACAGCTGCTTAGTCATTCATATACCATGCACCACAACCCTTAAGGCAAACTTTTAATTGACAACACGGACCTTAAACATGGCAAAGCGGACCTCCAACATCATGAAGCGGACCTTTGTCATTTTTGGGGGGTGCGTCGCACCCCCCGCACCCCCCCTGGCTACGGCCCTGATTTTGAATAATCTTGAGGTCGCACTATTTTTCAAATGTGCCAGTGTCTCTTTAACAGGACTTTACTGTCTATGCTTCGTATCCTTACTGACAATGAAAAGAGTGATTGGAAGCAACGTTGGAACAAGGTGGCCCATACATGCCTAAAATGTTACCAAACATGACACTACTGGGTATGCACCACACTTACTCTTTGACCATTCACCCAGACTTCCAATTGATTTAGCATTTGGGATGGTTCCAAATAGACAAGAGCCATCCGCCGAATACAATGAATATGTCAAAAAGTGGAAACTTAGGTTGGAGGAGGCCTATGAAATAGGCAGAACAAATGCAAAGGTGGCAGATAGAAGCAAAGATTGTCATGACCAGAAAGCAAAAAGTACAACCCTTTCTCCAGGTGACAGAGTCCTCAAAAACTTTGTCCCTTCAAGAGGTCCAGGGAAGTTAAAATGTTCTACAAAGATAAAGTTCATGTGGTTATTAGCAAGAAGGGAGATTTGCCTATGTACGAATTACAACCAGAGGATAGAAATAGCAGGACCAAAATTCTCCAAGTATAGGAATCTACTGTTCCCATGTGACTTTCTTGCACCTGATAATCCAGATGAAGCCCCTGACCCAGCCGTGTCATAAACATGCAGTTACATGATTGAGATGAACCAGGTCAAATGAGATACAGGCCAATGTAATTTAGATTAAAGGGATTAGCAGCGATAATGCGAGAGAATCGAAAAATGTGGAAATGCATTTTTTAAACTTGTAAATCAGGAAAAAGTGTGTACAATTCCATATAACTGCTTTAATGTAGAAACAAACCACCAAATAGTGAAATAAATGGAGTATTTGAGGAAATTTGTTATACCATCTCCCGCCAATAGAATACAGCGACGGAGTCTCAAAATCTACACTAAACAGCTGATTGTGGTTTACACCAGTACATAATAAACAAATATCAATAATGTTTATGTTTAGTTCAAACTGTATTGATCATGATGCACAATATCACGCAGAAAATCGTGATATTCACCGGGAAAGGCTTTTTCGATCTCAAGTCGGAATTTAGATATGCACGTATAGAAATTACAGAATCGGATAAAAAGTACTGCCTTGTCTTTAATACACGGATTTCAAGCCAACCACTTCCAGGTTATGTTCGCATATCCATGGCAGTAACAAAAATATAAAAATATGAATTTTAATGATTTTTTCGATGTTTCGGATTAGCAAATCGCTGCTAATCCCTTTAACATGGATATCATCTAAGGTTTCAGTGAGCTAATATGTTTACCAAGTTCCAAGCACAAATCATAAAATTAGTTTGTAATATAGTTATGAGTGGCATCACATTAAAACCAGCCATCGATTCAGCAGTCATGCAAGATCTACATGTACATGTCTCATGATTCTTTCATCTATAGTTGGCACAAAAAGTATCTCGGCATGTTTTTCGATCAGTATTTTGCCAAAGTCCAATAATTTTGAAAGTTTTCGAAATATACATTTTGTTGCCTAGGTCTTGCTCTTTCATTTAACACCTTGCTTGTAAAAAATATGTGCAAAAATGGCTGAGGTAAAATGCCCAAAAGATGCAAACCCCCAAACCAAAAGTTGCACTTTTTGGATTTTTCAATGGTCACTGTGTGGTACAACCCAATAATATGTGTGTATTGGTTTACACAAATAGGGTTTCCGACTGAATGAGCAAGAAAGCCTATTTGCAATATTGATTGTGGTCCGCGTGTTCGTGTTGCAGTACACTGCAATGCCCATTGAAAACTCTATGAAGTGCAACTTTTGGTTTGGGGGTTTCGCTTCCTTCGGGCGTTCTATCTCAGTCATTTTTAAACGCTTTTGACAAGCAAGGTGTTAAATGAAAGAGCAAGAACTAGGCAACAAAATGTATAGATGATGTGACATTTGTTTATGTTTATGGCGCCCCCTGTTGGTGTAAGAGAGAAACTGGCAGGCAAAGCACCTATACTTTGCATGGGGAAATTCTGTTTTTTGCTGTAACTTTTGTTTCGAATTAAATAATACTAACTTTCTTATCAAGCATAATAAGCTAATGCTACCAGCTGCATTTTGTGACCAATTTAGATCAGGAAAGATTCTGCAAGTAATTTATAACCAGATTTTATGTGGTCTGTCACAGAAACTACTGTAATATTTTGCCTGCCAGAAAACAACAGAGGGCATCCTGAATGTCAACAAGTGACGTCATAGGTCACATCATCTATATTTTAAAAACTTTCAAATTTATCGGACTTTGTCACAACACTGATCGAAAAACATGCCGAGATACTTTTTGTGCCAACTATATATTTTTATCTGTAGAAATCCTGGTATCCCGTAACAACCACATGTTCTCAATTTTTTCATTGGTTTCCATGGCAGCCAGAATGATAAGCACAACAAACGGGAAATTTTTAATAAAAGACATGGTTTTCATGGTTTAGTATCTGAGAAAATTTCTATTTGCATTATTTGAGATAACTTTAAAGGCTGACTCGGAGATTTCAAAATAATATTTTTTCTGTGTATTTATTAAAAGCAGTCAAGTAGAATTAAAGATAGTCACTTAAAATGTCAAAATGCTAAATTCCAAAGTTTGAGATGAATTGGATTTTTCATTTTGATGATTCATGTTGGTACAACAGTACCAAAAGATACTGTGTAAAACAAAAAATTCCAGATCTGGAATTTCATTACAGACTTGTGATTTTCTATATGAAGGACATCGATTTGAGCTTAGCTATTTCACACAGTCATTAACATGTGGCCAATCATTTAAATATATATGCCAAAAAAATGATTTGTTAAAATTGAGGGCGCCATCCTCAGGAAATCTCCGAGTCAACCTTTAAATGTGTTACATTAAGGGCTCTATTTACACAAACACAAAATTGTTTTGCATTTTATGTCTAGTACAAATTAAAGGTCCATGGCCCGATCGCAAATAGCCTCGTCCCCAGGGACCCCAGATTTTACCGAAGTGGTCAAAAGTTTGGTATCAGAAGAAAGCTACTATTTTTCTCATTTACCCTGTGAAATCTTGGGGCTAAAGGATGTTTGGTTTGGATGTTATGAGCGCAAACGTGCCCCTTTTTGGTCGACCAATATAAATTTTACACAGTACTCTATGGGGATTGCAAAATCACGTTTTTAGCTCTCACATCAAAACGGGTTGAAATATCAGCGCGAAACTGTACAGATGGGGTTTGGGGGGAAGGCCATTCTATCAATATGAAAAACTTATAGACTTAAATCGGGCCATCCCCCTTTAATATCGTTACCACCTTTTGTGTCACCTCATACACATTAAAGCGGCACTGGCATATTTTCACAAAATATGAAATTTCTTCAATTTGCTCTCAAATGATAGTCTAGGCCATTGGCAGAACAGAGATATATTTTACACATAAAAATAGCATACCCCAAAACAGGTAGGGACATTGATATGAGGATAAAGATATCCAGGTAATTTGTAGGCTAACTTTTAAGTTTTCCATAACTTTAATCAACAAATGTGTATATTACATGAATATTTTTACTCGTACTCACTGATATTAAAACCACAATGGTTATAGACCGGTCAAACAGTGTGCATAGCGTGGGAAACATGCATACGGCGTGCGTGTTCTTGTGTTAAACGCCATTTTCGTCGTCTGCTGAATTTCGCGTCACCGGCGACGCTAAATTACAAAATCGTTCCGTTTACCCATAAGGAAGCTGATTTGGTCTTAATCATTTCGGGTGAGGGCTTTTTGTGAATTAAAAGCTTTCACGGGCATGCAACATTCGATTTTGAACAATCTTGAGGGCGCACTATATTTTCAAATGTGCCATTTCTCTTTAAGCACTCATATCGTTTGGCACCAAAAAAAATTGGATTTCAGTCCAAATAAAAAGATGCAACTGCAAGGTGAGACACTGCACTTAGTGCAGGAATTTAGTGACTGTTGAGTGATTACGATATCCCTTTGCATCTATCTTGCATTTATAATGAGCTTAGTCAGGAATTTGTGTAATTGATGGGGGGGTGGACATGCCTGCTCGATTTGGGCTTTGGGAATTTCCAAAGGGGAATCATTGGGGAACTGCTACGTTTATTTACTATGGCAAGCCTCGATCCCAGTGAAAACATTACAAAAGTTATCATGATAACTTTGGAAATAAATTAATTGACTGCTTCCAATCCCGTTGAATTAGTGTATTACCCCAGCTAGTTGAGTCTCTTCCTCCGATACGCATAATAGAGTGCCCTCCTACTGTTAAGTCTTTGAAAAGATGTTGGGAATGCTGATTGAATTCACCGTTCTGTTAGGATGGGAATTTCCTACCCCCTGGCCCATTCCAGTTCCACATCTAAATACACCACAGATTGATTTTATAGCACAGTTTCACATTGGCCGCATCATATCATCCAACCATTACCCTCTTTCTTCTTCCTTCCTCTTCTGCCGAACCTTCCTCTATTTCTTCCTAAAACTTTTGCCGACCTTCTTATAAATTTTCCCATAAACCCCCAAAACTCTCTCAATAATTCCTCAGTATTTGGATGTTGCGCAGAAGGCTCTCTCATAACATAAAATCAACTCCTTTGTCTTCAAAAAGGTGTGATCTTTGACTCAGCCCAAAATCTATCAAATGAACAGGAGAGGAAGATTCTGGTTGCCGTAGTAACATGTTGGACGTCGTGAGAGTCTCCATGGATGAGTCACATTGTGCATGGATGCAAGGACACTGCCAAATTTTTCCTGCAATTCCTGAAGAGCATTTTCATCCTCATCCGATGCAACTTTTTGTATTTTTTTTTTGGACGTAGTCTCGAACTGTGATGGAATCTTGGATGTCTTCCATATAAATGCAGTGATTTTCTTGGTCAACACAGAAACTGTAGGTGTGGCAATACCTGAAAATACAGAGAATGCATCTGATTAATTAAAGGCAGGGGTGTACTATTTGTTATTCCATCCCCATAAGCAGGGAAAATTTTTGTTTTTACATTTTTACCCCTTGGGAAAGAATTTGTTTTTAATTACACTACCCACCACTCATATGATAGGCAGGGTTCTCCACTATTATGGCTCGCGGGCCATGGCGGGCTGTATAACCTTTTCAAAATAGTCATGCTCGCGGCCAGAATGCACCTCTTTTGCTAGTTTGCTGTGTATTTCAAAACTGTCAGGGCCAACCACCACAGCTTCGCGTGCCAGATCTGGCCCGCGGCCGCCTGTTTGAAACCCTGTGGATAGGATGTTTCCCTATGTTCCAAAGAGATGGGGAAGGGAAAGTTGTAAGTACTTTTAATGGTTGATTAACATTTTGTGACCCACTTTGTCTGCTCCCAGTTGAATTCAGCAGCCTTGACGGAATAAAGTACAGTATCACATTGCACTTTATTCCGTCAAGGCTGCTGAATTCGACTGGATCAGGCAAAGTGGGGTCAATAATGTACCAACCCCTTTTGATAGGGAAGTGTAACATGTGGCAAGTATGAGAAAAAAAAACCTGTAATGAAATTTAAATTTCCTACTTTCCACAACTAAAACGGCCAATGTAAGTTGCAAGCATGTTTATTTTTTGTTTTTTACATAAGGAAGTAGAGTGGCATTAAAATCATTGTCATGGTAAGTAGTATTAATACTCTTCCACCTTGAAACCGCCTGCCTAAGTGCTCTCTGTTTCACTCATGCCACACAAACACACACAGCAATCTTTCAGATACCAACTGTTGCAACAGACCTGTGATTTTAACTGTGAGAATGTGGCAACCATTCCAAAGCGACTATTCATTATGAGGTGATCACACATAGCAGTAGTAAGTTATTCCATAATGTTATCAAGGATTAGAAATTGCAAATCTGGCACACCAATCCTCACTGGTTTTTTCTGTGGTTAGGTATGACCGTCATGATACAGTGGATTCGAATCTCACTCTTGCTTTTAAAATTATAAAACATTTTCATTATGTTTTCCAGTTTAGAGGGGAAAATACTAAGTCCAAAAATGATCAAAAAAACATCTGGGCCCTTTGAGGTTAGTGCAGGAGATCTCTCCTGGAGCATGGTTGGTGGTCAAACTACGCGTGCCAATAGTTAGGCACAGTTTCCCCGGAGTTGCCCAGTGTTGCCAAATCCTCAATTTATCATTTGCCTTTACT